>CAUYON010172581.1:0-15715 GCA_963573935.1 Arctocebus calabarensis
TAAGACATTTGTATTCTACACTTAGTACATTTCACATGTACCCTTGTAAGATGCACCATAGTTGTGGTCCCGCCAATTCCCCTCTCTCCACCCATCCTCTCCCTTCTCCTCCTCTCCCTCTTCCCTTTCCCCATATTCTTAGGCTATAATTGGGTTATAGCTTTCAGATGAAATCGGTTTCATAATAGGGCTGAGTACATTGGATACTTTTTCTTCCATTCTTGAGATACTTTGCTAAGAAGAATATGTTCTAGCTCCATCCATGTAAACATGAAAGAGGTAAAGTCTCTATCCACATGTATCACATTTTTATAGCCCAACTGCTTCATTTTCTTTTGACTCTCTCTAGCCAAAGTACAGTTGTAATTTGCAGTAATTCCATACTAAATTTAGGAAAGTTTGTAACAGCGATTTTGGTGAAAGAGTAATGAAATATGAATTCAGAGTAATTACAAATTCAAAATGACTTTTGTCAAATGCAGACTAGAGAAAATTCAGCAAAATATTTAGCAAAATGATAATTCAAAAAGAAGGAACTTTTGCATATTTACATTTAAGTTTTGCAATAATGTTAGATATGCAACGATCATCTCAATGTGTGCTCACCTTCCCTAAACCCGTAGGCAATCTACAGGTCAGAGACAGTGTGCATGCTTCACTCTTAATCACTGTAAACCCGTGGAAAACAGACACATCCAGCCAACTTGGGCATCTGGGGCTCCTGTCCTGGACTCTGAACTTCAGAGAGCTCCACCCTGTCCTCATCCCACCTCAATCTGTATCTCCTCTACTATTGGAGTCAACATGTCCAAAGGTCTGTATACCCTATTCCACCTGTGTTTCTCAAACTCTAGGGGAAAGGGCCAATTTCTTCTCCCTTCTCTGTTGAGGATTAATACTTTGATTTAAAAAAATTAAAATTCTAGAAAGATAACATGTATTGTAAAAGAAACATGAATTACAAATTTCAATTTTTTCTTCTTAGTTTCCATAGACATGAAAGTACTCAACCAAGTGTCTGTGAAGTTTCTAAGTTCTTACTGTCAGTTTTTGAACGTGTCTTGTTAAGGTTCAATAACAAAAAGTTCACAGACAGTAGCTGTTTAGGGACACATTTTGAGTTGCACTGTTCTAAATCATGCTCCCAATACACAGGCTCCTGGAATTCCCTGTGCAAACATGCCATGCCAGCACCAAAGGCCTGGAGCCTATGCTCCGTATTTGTTCTCCCACTTGTGCTGGAGGAACCCCTAGGGCATCCCAGGGACCCAGTCAGCAGGCATTGTGGGGCTGTGGTTCGAGTTTGGACACATGGACCAAGGTCCTGCAGGGGAATATGAGCACCTCATGCTGGGCTGGGTCTGGTGTGAAAAGATCCAAGGTTCCCATCATCACCTCCTTTTATCCTCTTGCTCCATTTTCAGCAAGTGCTCAAGTTGAACTGGGATAGGATTGCTGTTTCATTGGTTGGTTCTATTTCTGAGAGCCCTGCTTTTCCTTGAACACAGCCTCCCTGGAACTGGTAGACCAATCTCTCAGGTCACTCCTGCCACCCACATTGCCCTTCCTCAGCCTGCTGACATCCATGAGTGGTGCATTCACTTCTGATTCCCACCCAGTGATACTCCCACTTCCTTTTCTGAAAATGAATCTTGTGAATCCTTAGCAGACTCTTAAAAAATGATTATCCTAAATTCATACATTCCTAAGATTTTGCAGTAATGAAACACATTTTCTAAATTTTCTCTATAGGAACAGCTCTTTGCCAAGCTGCCCCTGAAAGATCTATTGATGACCTGAATTCTGGACCCAGATCCACCATGAATCCTCAGTTCAGTTTAATTCGACAGAGATGTGTTGCATGACCTGTTCAGGGACAGGCCGCAAGTTAGGTGCAAGGAGGACAACACTATGTAAGACCAAGTCCATCAACTCAAGGAGTGTGTAGTCTAATAGGCCATTTGTACAGATGTGGAATCTGAAGTCCATAGATTCTAGACAACATATCCCTGATCTCAAGTTTGTGCAGGGAAGAAGGTGCTTCAAACCAGGCCTCCAGCTCAGGGCCCAGTGATCTATCCAGTTGACTGTTCTTCCTCATGTGTCTGAGAACCAAGCTAAGTAGTAGACATTCCTGGACTATGTTCTTCTTTGCTGCATATTATATACATGAAAGAGATTTATGTAAACAGGAGGTTCTATGAAGTCTGTTAAATCTCCTCCAATTTGTAGGAGGGCTGGAGAATTGGAAAGAAGGGGTCATATGCATTTGTTTTAAATCCAAGCATTTAATTCACAGTTTCTTCCTGATCAACTTAACCTCTTGAACCCAGTTTCCTTTTCTGGAAATTAAAGATAATGATATACACAAAAGTAGCTGTCAGCAGCACTGCCTTTCACATTAAGAACTCAATACATGAAAATTTATTTCCCTTTCTTGTATATTTCTTAAAACTCAACTCTTTTAGCTATTAGATAGAAACGTACATGTTAAAAAGTCTTCATTAGCTGGTGCAAATTCACTATAATTAGCGCCCAGTTCAAAACTGGGAATTTTCTAATAGACTTCAGTTTTTGGAACAATTTTAGATTTACAAAGAAAACCTGAGTAGATACTGCAGAATGCCTGTGTAATCCCTCACACCCTGCACACAGGATCCCCTACTGTTAATATTTTACATTAGAATGATACATTTGCTCTAATTAACAAACCAATATTGATAAGTTGTCATTAACTGAAGTGTAAGGTTTACAAAGATTTTTAGGGTTTTCACTTAATGTCCTTTTTCTGTTCTAGGATCCTGTGCTCCTTGTTAGCTATCATGTCTCCCAAAGTCCTCTTCCCTGAGAGATTTTCTTAGACTTCCCTTGTTTTTGATGACCTTGGTACTTTGGGGGAGTACTGTTAAGGTATTTTACAAGACACCCATCTGTTGGATTTTGGCTGGTGGTGTTCTTGTGATTTGATTGGGTAGTTTGAGGTTTGGGGGAAGAACACAACAGAGGTAAAGTGCAATTTTTAATGCATCCTAATAAGGACACACATCTTAAATTGCTTTTTCATGAGTGCCAACGGTGACCAACTGGCTGAGGCCATGTTTGTGAGGTTTCTCCTATAAAATTAGGGAAACTTCCTGCTCTCCTGTCCATCTTGTACTCTTTGAAAGGAGATATTTAAAAAGCAAAGAGTGTGTTCTCTCTCCTTTAGGAAAGAGTAGCTACAAAATTTATTTGGAACTCTTCTGCATTTACCCATTTATGAAACCGTTGCTTTATATCCATATAGAGTCATGGGCATTTATTTTATTAAGAGGTTATAATTCAATGATATTTTGCTTATTTGGTTGCTCAAATTGTTCCAACTTTAGCCATTGGGAGACCTTTCTGTGCTCTTTGACATCTCCCATCTCTGTGTGTGTACCTGGATGGTTATAGTTTTGTCCCTTTTTTACTTTTGGGGGGTATCAGATGCTCCAGGCTTGTGTTATATACTTTTTCCCCAGGCCTATAATCTGCTCTTTCTCCAAACATCCCTGTTTTTTCTAATAGATGATGATATTTTATTTATTTGTTTTTGAGACAGAGTCTCACTTTGTCATCCTCAGTAGAGTGCTGTTGTGTCACAGGTCACAGCAACATCTAACTCTTGGGCTCAAGCATTTCTCTTGCCTCAGCCTCCCAAGTAGCGGGGACTATAGGCAAATGCCACAATGCCCAGCTATTTTCTGTTGCAGTTGTCATTGTTGGTTAGCTGGCCTGGGCCAGGTTTGAACCTGCCAACTTCCATGTATGTGGCTGGCACCATAACCACTATGCTACAGGCACTGAGCTTGGATGATGATCTTTTTTTTTTTTTTCTTAGAGACACAATCTCACTTTGTCACCCTTGGTAGAGTGCCATGGCATCACAGCTTATAGTAACCTCCAGCTCTTAGGCTTAGGTGATTCTCTTGCCTCAACCTCCCGAGTAGCTGGGGCCATAGGCACCTGCCACAATGACCAGCTATTTCTTGTTGCAGTTTGACTGGGTCCAGGTTTGAACTCATCACCCTCGATATATGAGGGTGCCCTGGATGATGATATTTTAAACCAAGATCTGGACATTAAGCATCTTGTTGCTACTGTGGTATCATTTCTTTTAAATATTTAGATTTTAATTGCAGGCAGAATGGGGATCAAAGACCCCATTCTTAGCAAGGGAAAACACCCCCAGAAAAAGGAAAAAATTAAAAAGTAAGCTGAGTAAGTCAGAACAAAGAAAAGTCAGCTGTTTGCCTTTAAACCACTGCTAAATTTCTTATCTGAACAAGTTTCCTACTTTTTCTAGAACTCTGGCCTATTAGGGACACAGCTTACAAACACCTTTTCTGGGTCTGTGAACACTCTGGGAATAATGGCCATAGAAGAGACTATGGCAAGGGCTGGAAAGATACATTAACTAGTCTGCTTTCTGCCCAGTAAACAGACAAAGCAGATACCCATTGTGCAGATTTGCATTTGGCTGGGGCAGAGATCAAGGGAACAGCTCAAAGCCCTGAAATATGGGCAGGAGGGCTTATATCCCTTTTTGCAGAAGAAGCCCCTCTGTGGTACTGATGAGAGGAAAATTCCTCTCTCCCACCAATTCTTCAGAGGAGATTGATTCCAGTGGTGTTTTACTCCACAGGGAACTACCAGAGTTTAACCACCCCCTAGGAGTCTGTGTATGTGACCTCAGACAGAAGGCTGCCCCTACACAAGGCTCAGGCTCCAGAGTTCTCAAAGTTTCTCAGACCCTTAAAGTAAATAATTATAAAAATAGGAGCTGATATGCTCACTCAGAGAAACTGCTGGTAAGTTCCCTCCCTCAACTTACCCTCTGGGCAAGTAGCCTTCAATAAAAGCTGAGTGGAACAGACACTTGAGGCAGTTGCCAGATCCCCACAAACAGGCGGTGGTCCCCTGAGTTCCCACCTTTGAAAATTCTGTCTGTGTCTTTTGTCTCTTTCTTTCCCATTGTTTCTTCGGTTGGTCCCGTCTAGTTCCACAGGTCTTAGCAGACCCTGACCCCATGGCAGGACCCCAATATTAATGCCTACATTTGCAATATTATTTTTATAACAGTTTATCATCCTACTTTGTAGAATACCTTAAGAGATACTTTATGAAGATACTACTGTTTTATGAAAATTTTTTATTAACATAGGGTTTTCCAGTGGCTTATGGTTTAATTAATGAGCGTGTCATTATCCCAGGAGGTATTTATGTACATCAAAAGAGATAAGTTAATGATTTTATAGAAAATAAGTGTTATTATGCATATTTATTCCCATTTTACCTGCATTTTGTTCTTCCTAGGTTTACTGCCATCCTAGTTTCTCTAAGATTAAGAGTGTTCCCAGTTTTAAAACCAAGGGAGTATTGGAAAAGCATTAAGTTGACCACCCTATTCATAGTTCTCATTAATATAACAATTGCAATTATGCATTATATAGAGAGACTGAGAGACATGGACATATGTGTTTATATATGTATATATATATTTATACATATATAAACACATACACACACATGTGAAAAATGAGATTGTGTCTGAATATTTTCATGATAATATTGCTAGCCCAATGGCTGGTTTAGAGTAGATTCTAAATATAATATTTATAAATTAAATGAGTGACTCATGACATTAATTAATAAATTCGTAAATGTTCAATTAATGCAATAAATTTGGTCAAACATGCTGTAAATATTTACATACAACATTTCTGTTTTCAGAATATATTTTCCTACTTTCTATTATAGTAATTCATCTTATCCAAATTTTCCCTATCCCATATATACACTGTAATGTTCACCATAGTTTAACAAAAGGTTTACTATTCCAGCCACATCTGCAGTAGGTTCACTCCCCCAATTACACAAACCCTGTCATCCCAATAAATAAAATGCAGAATTTGTATTTTTGAGTATGAAAGAGATGTTTTCTGCTATGTTTTTCATTATTTGTCTCTTTTTAAATAAATTTATCATTCCTGATTTTTATGAAGTACTTGTATATTTGTCTTACTAGTAAGACTCTTTTCATAGTAATGATATTAGCCTATTTTCTAACTTATATTTAACTTTTCCTTGGATTATGATTTGAATTGCTTATGATGTAGAAGAGTCTATTTTGAGAATTTTCATTTGGGTATTTCTAGTAGTCAGACTTATTTATTATTTGTTGATATCTTCTGGATCTGATGTCATTTTTTAAACTTAAAAAAATGTTATTTGTTATAACAGCAGCATCAAAAGTGGTCCATGTGGTTGTCTGTGTAGGGACCAAGGCTTGAACACCTAGCTATCCCAGTTACGAGAATGGTAAAGCTCACAAAATCATTGCAGGAAAGCATAGTTCAGCTGTAACACTTTCTCTGAGATAAAATATTACATTTGCAGATTTTTTTTTACTGGTATATATGGTTTGTATCTATGAGCTACAACAACACTAATGCTTTCGCAAGGCCAGTGAGTGCCTCAGAACATGACTATACATAAAAATATAGATCCAGCCAATTACTCTACTTTAGAAGGGTGAGGAAGACAAGCAAAGACTAAAGTTAACACCTCAATATTCTTTTCTGTGAGAGAACATAATTCTTGTATTTATTTTTCTTTTTATTATCACAAAAAGTTGGAAAATGTACAACTTTATGCTATTTGGGATTACTTCCTTTGAGAGGTTGGTGCAAAAAAAGAAAATTATAAATGTAATCTGAGTAACTAGTGATTAAAAGACTACAACTTCTATTCAATACACTTGTAACAGAATTGCTGCTGTCGTTTTTCAGTGTATGTTTATGAATCCATAGTGACACTGTGCGAAGGAAAATATCACTGAGTGTAAATTGCTTGTATTTTTTAGTAAATACTACTTTAGTTTTGGTAGTAAAATTTACTGTGAAAAATGGATTATTTTCATACTTTCCTTTGAAGATGGTGGCAGAGTATGTTCACTTGTGATTTGAGTTCATGAAGTACAGAAGCGTTTAAAAAGATTATGGGTTTATGAATTGCTTTAAGGTAAAGAAGTTAATCAAATGCTGGAAAAATAAAATATGTAGGTAAATGCAGAATTTCAACATAAAAGATTTAAAGTGGGCAGAGTTAAGCTAATCTTCCAAAATTATTGCCTGAAACCTGAAAACTTCAATTTTCATAAGAACTGAAAGTGAATCCCATAAAAAATCAAATTAAACAAAGTAATTTTTAATTTGAAATAAAGGAAAAACAGAAAAGATATATTTCTTTAAAATGAACATCCTTCACTGTTTTAATTGATGCTAAACATAATCACAAATCTTCTTTCCTGGCTTGAGGCTGCTTTGCAGAACCTGCAGGCACACAGAGAGCTGCATCTGCTTCTCAAGACAGGTCCTCTTCAGTCTGATTGCCCCGTCTCTCAGGGTAGACTCTGCCTCCAGTTCTTCAGTGTTCCTCAGGAAGACACGGTTTACTCACTTGTGGAATAATTTCTAGATTCTTACTCTTAAGGCTGAAAGCAATGTCAGAAGTAATTTAGTTTGATGCTTTTTCACTACAGAGGGCTATGAAGTAGAGTCTGCTGGCTAGTGAAAGAGTTGGGACTACAGTCAGAGGCCTTCTTTCCTTTTTTCCATTTGCTTCTTTTGGTAACAATTTACATATTCTAGATGATAAGATTTTATAAGATATACTTGTATATTTGAACCCATAGAACAGTTTCCTAAAGGTACCCAGGAGGATGTGGTACTGCACGTGGCGTTTTCTGAGCTCAGTAAAACATCTTTCTGATACCTGCCCTTGAGTAATGATGGCTTAAATTACCGTGAAGTGAGGCTTTAGAGACAGAAACCACTTATCTCTCTTTGCTTGCTGCTGTTGTCACAGTGCTTGAAAGGTAAGGGGCTTTTCAAAAATATGTAATAAACAAATGTAAGGAAATTTGTCTTTTAAGAAGAACTTTATCTTAAAAGTTGTCCTGTAAGATACTTTGTAATTTTTCATGGAAATATTTCTAAAATGGATTGTTACTCTTTTGCTATACTCTTTTATTAAACTGAGCTGACAGTAGATAATTTAACTGGTCCCAGAAGACTATTAGGTATTATTTCTCTCCCATTAACATTAACTTCCCAATTATATCAGCCTTAAACATCCTCCTTTCCTACTATTATGTCAAAAACATTTCTTTTTTAAATTGAATATAATAAAAAAAAATGTCTGTGGACTTAGTGTGGACTTTCTGTATAATAGAGAGTGAATGTTGCTATGTATTTATGTACTATCTTGTTCCAGAAAAGAATGATGACTTTCTAACCTCTCAACCAAAGTATTGTAGAATTAAGTTAGATCTATCTGTTTGAACAATCTACTACAAATAAAAGTCAATAGGTTCAATAAAAACCTGACTATAAAACTTTATTGTGGTATATGAACTTTATAAAAATATTCCTCTGTTAAAAGGCCTTTTTATAATTTATTTCCAGGTTTGCTATCTTAATTTAGATAATGGCTAGTAGTAGCATGTAGGATGCAAAAAGGGATTAGATAAGGAAAGGTGAGTTCTAAATTCAGACTCATTCTCTAAGGCATGATTCTTATGAATATGTGTAATTTCAACACTAGCCTGTATGAAGTTTTAAATTTTTGAAGTGGCAACCTAGCCATGATTTTCAAGATCTTTTTCTATGAAACTAATTGACTATGACCAAGACCCTTTGACTTCTTTAGTCATTGCATTTGCTAATCATGAAGTTACATCTGTGTAATTATTATTAATAATATCAATAATTTAATTTAAATGTTTGAGTTAAAACATTAAATGCATAGAATTATTCAGAAGCAGCCATGGGGAGCTGTTACTGCAGCAGTAACAGAATTATAAAGGGAACAATTCAAGACAAAAATAGTAGTGAAAATTGGAGCTTTCCCACTGCAAGAGAGGAAGGAAAGATGTATTTGACACCACAAAGCAGAGTCGTGAATGGTAATGAACTGGTAGAGAGTCAAAGGAAAAGCTCATCTCTAATTATACATGTATTTCAGCATGAAAGACTTCTCAAAATTTATTCCAGGAAGAAAATAGAAGTGTTTGCTTTATTGGTAATGTCAAAGAAATCCCCAATGTGATTTTCTTTGAGCTCAGAATTCAGTCTGAGACATAAACATTCATTATTTATCAGGCCAACCTATGTTCTGGGTAGTTGAAATTTTAGAACCTAATCTAAGGCACTAAATTTGGGGCAGGTTTTATAGAGTGTGGTATCATTTCCTTAAAAAAAAAATGTAGCAACAATCCTGAGCATATAAGGAATGTTGTCAAGGTTAGTCTAGGTATCAGGTCATGTGCTCCACAGAATTGACTGGCATTAGTACATATAATTAATCTACAGAAGGTCCACTCAGAGGTCCAGTCCTCATCTAATTTTTTCAAGGTCATGTAGGAAATATTGAAGTCTGCTGGCGTCAATGTGGTATGGACTCTACCAACATAAAGCTCTGTGGATCATGAAAAGTTCATGTAGGGTGCTTGCTTCAGCAGCACATATACTAAAAATTGGAACGATACAGAGAAGATTAGCATGGCCCCTGCGCAAGGATGACACACAAATTCGTGAAGCATTCCATATTTTTTGCCTGCAAAAAAAAAAGTTCATGCAGGAAATAATGGGAAAGAAAGGAGCAGAAATATCTTTTAATTTTAAAAATAGACATATAATATGTTTCCAGATTTAAGAAATGAGGTGTTATATTAACTTGTTAACCACATGAAAAAAAAATTTTGTACATTTATCTATTAGTATATGATCTTACATTTTCCTGTAAAAAATTATATAAAGACTTTGCACTTTCCTGAGCTAATCATGTAAAATTTTAAATTATATTTCTTAAGGCATTGTGCATATGTTATGTGCTTATAAATTCAAGATACTTATGTCGAACTAAAAGGCATATGATTACAATATGCATAATTCCTGCAAATGATAATGATGATGATAGTTCTAACAGAGATTAAATGTGGCCCTGAATGTGGCAATAAAGAACTTATTCTAGGTTTAAAACCTGTTCTAGGTTTTATTTCCTTTTCAAATATTAGCTCAGTTTTATTCCTTAGCTATGGCATAGCATTCAATTCATTTTTTATTGGATTGTTTAATGTTCAGTTTTTTCACTAGGTAAAAAATTAAAGAATTATAGTTAAGCATGGTTTTCAGGCCTATAATACTAGCATTTTGGGGTGCTGAGTCAGGAGGATCCCTTGAGCTCAGGAGTTTGAGACCAACCTGAGTAAGCAAGAACCCAGTATCTACAAAAGATAGAAAAATTAGCCAGATATAGTGGGAGCACCAGTAGCTACTCTGGAGGCTGAAGTTGGAGGATTTCTTGAACCTAGAACTCTGAGGTTACTGTGAGCTAGGTTGTTACCAGGGTACTCTAGCCTGGGCAACAGAGTGAGACTGCCTCAATATAATAATAATAATAATAAGTCATGTTCTCACATTGGTCTAAAAGCATGAAGTATCATTTTGGTCCAGTTCACCACTACTCATTTTCATTTTAAAAGTCATTTCTTGATATGTATAAGTGAGTGGTGAGAATAAGTATGTTTATAAAATTAATAAATATCTAAATTAGTGTTTTTCTGAAAAACATTTTACCCCTTAGATCTCCATACTGTCCTGTGTAAGTCATCAACAGTAAATAGAATTAAACTTACAGTCTCTTAATATTGATATCGTTCCTGACCTTGAAAGAGTTCTTTAGAGGAGGAGAGAAAATTCTCACTTAAGAATTAAACAGAGAATGTGATATGAGAACATGGAATCAAGGATTAGAAAGCTCTTTAAAGGACTTCTGCTCTAAACCAGAGTAGAAAAATCATGGGGAGGCTTTATAGTGAGGAGGGATATTTGTATAAATAAAGTCTTCTTTTTATTCATTGAGGATGAATATTTCTCAACAAATATGCTGTTGAGAATAAAAATAGTGAGAAGAAAAATAAAATGCTTGAATCAGTCAAAGGACCAGGAGGATGTGTTTCAACAGGAAGAGACAGATGGTCATCCCTAAGGATGTCTCCAGAGGTCACGCTGCTCAGCTGCCTCCCCATCTGGGTTCAGCTGTACTATGCTCAGATGCTTTGAATATGGCCATCCAGCAATGAGTGGCTCACTTTTCTCTGAATAGTCCTTCCTGTGTTTAGATACCACTAACTTTTAGGTAACTTTTTCTTTCTATACTAGTTCTCTATTGCTGCTGTAACCAATTGCCACAAACTTAGTGGCTGGAAACCACACAAATGCTTTATCTCAGTCTGTAAGTCAGAAGTCCGGCACAGATTTTACTGGACTACAAAGTTTTGGTAAAGCTTTATTCCCTTTTTAGTGGCTCTAGGAAAAAAAATCCCTTCCCTTACATTTTCCAGCTGGTAAAAACCACCCACATTCCTTGGCTCTCATGGCCTTGATGGGTTCATCAATCTTGGCTGCCTTTTCCAGTCTTCACTGCTAGCACAGCGTGTCTTTCTGTGCCTTCCCTCTGTGGCCACATCTCCCTCTAACTGACTACACCTGGGAAGGGTTCACTCTGTGTAAGGATTCATGTGATTAAATCGGGCACTTGTGGGTAATCTGCGAGAGAGGGGATTATAACCTTAATTACACGTGCAGAGGTCCCACTTGTCATATAAGGTAACACATTCTCAAGCTTCCGGGATTAGGACATGGACATCTTTGGGAGTCATTGTTCTGCCTACCACACTTGTATTAGATTTAAAACTTTTGTGCATTGGCCATTGATTTACTATGGAATTGTGACAAAAATAGAGTCATCCTCTTCTTTTCCATGTAATAATTTTTCAGATTAATGTGAGGGTCATGTGATAATTTTACTACAGGTTTCAACATAGCCTTCCTGGATTTGTGTGCCTTTCATTGCATTCTTTTTTTGAAGCTCTTTGTTTCTCTTCACCAAGTTCATCACTTATCACCATTCTCAGGAAATATACCACCTTCTGCAAAAGTTTCTCTTGAAGTACTGCCCTTATGTAAACATGAGCCATATTCATACATACATTTTCAACATCCATCTTTTTATACATACAGAGAAATGCATTCAGATATAATCTGGAAATTATGAGCAAAGAGAAATTTGAGTTTTTTTCCACTGGTAAATTATATTCTGATAACTTCCTGATAACATTGTCCTTTTTAAAATCTGACAAACAAGTTCAGATGGATAATTATGTTTGTTGAAAGGGAAGGAATGAAACTCTTTCAAGCAAGTTGATTTTAGTTTAGTTCAATGCCACTTAATTTATTGAGCATTAATAGAACACTATGAAACAGTCTCCACCCCAAGGAGCTGGAAGTAGTTGGGAATATAAACACAGACAAATAATTGTATTATATTACAGTAAATGAAATGATAGATTTTTGACAGAGTGTTATGGCAATGTAGCTGATGGAAGAACTGGTCAATAATGTTTCCTGGAATTGTCACCTGAGCTAAATTTTAATGAATGTAAAGTTAGGAAAAGTGTACTGGGTGGGAAAATAGCAAATAGCAAACGTAGCAGCAAAAACTCTACAGAACTAAACTATATGGAATGTGTGTATTTGGGAAATACCAATAAACACCTATGAACAGTAGTAGTAGTTTTAAATTCTAATTAGTGTTTACTATTTATCAGCTAACTTTTTAAGTGCTTTATTCTTGTAATCATTGAAAAATCCTATGGGGTAGGCACTATAAATATCTAAATGTGTTGTTAGCTTAGGGAACTGAGAAGGTTAACCAATTTACCTACAGTATGAAGAAAATCCAAAATTTAAAGCCATGGAATTCTGGGTTCAGGGGTTCTATTCATAAACATTACACTATACTGGCTCTCAGGATTACCAGAATACAATATTTAAAGCAAAGATTAATGAATACATCAAGGAAATTTCAGCAGGAAGTTTTCTTGACAAGCTGGAACTTCAGCCACCAGGTGGAGGGGTTTCCCCAAAGGAGTTAAATAGAAGAGTGGCAGTCATGGTCAGGGTACCTATCATTGTGGGTGGGTAGGTGTGTAGGGGGGATGAGATAAGAAGAACAACAAACTATGAAGTAACTCAGAGATAGGGGCACTGACCCACATAAAATATGACAATGGGTTATGCAGAGTTAAAGAAAAATACTGAAAATGAGAAGTAGGAAGTAAAAGAACAGGATGTGGCGATAGTTTTATAAATTAGGATAGAATACAGTAACAAAGAACATGACTTGCAAGGATATGGTTTGAACGACTTTTGAACTTGTGTAATTAGAGAACACATCGTGAAAACAGAAAATGAGTTAACACTGAACATGCTAAGACAGAGCTGCACGTGGGAATTCCAGGATTGGCCACTAGATGACAGCATTTACATGCCTGCATTGTGTGAATTCTGCTCAGCTTCACCCTCTGTGTGGATTTGTCAGTATAATTTAGAATACCTGAACAGCACAGAAAATTGATTCCCTTTCTCCATCTCCATTGTATTATTACTGTCTGACCACACGATGGAGTCATTTCTTCACATTTCTTTAGAGCTTTTTTTTTTTTTTTTTTTAAAAAGGAAAATCCATCCAGTTATATACTACCTGGAATGAAAGACATTTAAACTATTAGAATATTCCTCTAAAAACTTAGGCTGTGTTTGACAAGGAACATGAAAATTAAATCAATGAGTATTCACAATCAGTTTATTTTTATTTAAGATAAAATTTGAAATTGCTGAAACATAAAAATTAATCCAGGAATGCTGATTGTAAATGTTTTAGAGACATTTAGAAAACAAAAATATATACCTACTTGAGAAAAGAATGCTGCTTCATAGTAATGAACTTCAAACTTTGTAAGCCTGAGTCAAGTTTTGAATTTATCTAAAATAAGTGAGCAATTGTTTGCCGGCATATTATCAATCTACACTCCAATTTGTGTATGTTTCTGCCAAATTTTAATAAAAATAAATATTACCAAAACTTATCAGTCTTTAACCTTCGTTTAATAATGTTTTGGAATAGAATAATGAGGATGGCAACTGCTGTTGGTAGAGCACCTCACAGTTTACTATGCTTTGATAAACTTTATTTTGTGTGGTGATGGAAGACCAATTAGAGGTCTATTCACAGGAATATATAAAGAGATGACCAATTCTGGGCAACAAAAAAATTGGTACCATTACCTCCCTTCACCTTCAACATATAGTTATTTCCTGAAGCAGTGTATCTCTGGCACACCCTTGTTCCTTAAGAATGTGTTAAGAATTTAACATCAGAAATATATTACAAAGCTTTTAAATTATTGTAACTATAGAAGCGTATGTTTCTTGACGTACATGGACTGGACTGAATTACCTAAAAAAGAGCTTCTTAAATCTTAAAATTTAACATTCCCCCCTATCAGGTCAAAAATCTCTCCCATTTTTCCCTCACCATCTGGTGGAAACCTTTTGGAATGATCACTCTCCTAAAATGTGATACTTCTCTAATTCTCATTTAGAATTTAGGCACCTGAAATTCCTATCATACAGGTACGTGGCATATTTATATTAATCTGTTGTTTGGAAGAAACTTCAGCACAAATAGTCATTCATACTCTCCCTGTCATCTAACATCTCTCCCACTGCTCTCTGGGGTTCCAAGTTCATGGGCAGATTTCAGTTATCTGATAGACTGTGATAGATACACTTTCCTTTTTTCCCCACACAGCATATTCCCTTCTGTATTCTGCTTACATTTCCTGCCACTTATTCTCAGTTTCTTTGTTCCTGTCTCCTTTACTTCTATCTCTATACTCTGATAAATATCAGATTTATTTCTCTTTCTACAGCTACCAATGCTGTGAGGGTAAAAACCCAGAATTTAGATTCAAATATATACTCAGTTAATGTATTTTACAAATATTCATTCTTCTGGAATTTTCTTCTATGAGTTCAAATTGTATAGGTGAAATTGAATTCTTGTGTGTGTGTGTGTGTTTATTAGGTTTCCACTTTTGCCTTCACAAAATTAAAAAGGCTTAAAATTTAATAACAATAACAATGTTTAAGAAAGGACTAGAAACAAAAAGCTCATAAAGGACGAACGAAGATAAACACATTCAGAAAGGAAATCAGATGATTGCTGCATCAAAATATTAAGCAATAATAATAATAATAATGCAAGAAAGTAACATTCACATTGTCAAATAAGAATATATCTATTATAGAATGCTTTGACTCTGAGATTAGGTATAAAGTCATCAGTTAACTTCTTATTATTTTTTTCCAAAGTCTCAAAAAATAGACAACAAATATTTATAGATAAAATTAAAAGATAATTAAAAAAAAAGATTGTGCCAAATCTTACAGATAATAGAAAAAGGAGAAATACTTTAAAATCATTCTACTTAATCTGGATACACCTGATATTAAAATTGGAGAAAATATATTATTATAAAGGGGAAATTACAAACATATTTCACTTATAAATGAGGATGCAATACCCTAAATGACATATTAATAACTTGAATTAAAAATTAATGTTTATGGCGGCTCCTGTGGCTCAGCGAGTAGGGCGCCAGCCCCATATACCGAAGGTGGCGGGTTCAAGCCCGGCCTCGGCCGAACTGCAAAACAAAAAAATAGCCGGGCGCTGTGGCGGGCACCTGTAGTCCCAGCTACTAGGGAGGCTGAGGCAAGAGAAT
>CAUYON010172583.1:0-14155 GCA_963573935.1 Arctocebus calabarensis
GGGTGTTGTGGCGGGCGCCTGTACTCCCAGCTACTTGGGAAGCGGAGGCAAGAGACTCGCTTGAGCCCAGGAATTGGAGGTTGCTGTGAGCTGTGATGCCACAGCACTCTATCCAGGGTGATAGCTTGAGGCTCTGTCTCAGAAAAAAAAAAAAGAGAGAAGAGAAAGAAAAAAAAAAAAAAGAAAAGAAAAGAAGACACTAGGCAAATACTGCAGACAGTGCAGTAGACTTCAAGAAATTTAAGAAATTCAGCACTGGCCAGGAGCAATGGCTAATGCCTGTAATCCTAGCACTCTGGCAGACCCAAGGCAAATAGATCACTTGAACTCAGGAGTTGAACACCAGAATGAACAAGTAAGAGATCCCTGACTATGAAAAAAAAAAAAAAGAATAAAGAAACAAACAAAAAAACTAGACAAGTGAGTGTTGTGACAGGAGCCTTGTAGTCCCAGCTGCCAGCTATTCCAGAAGCTGCTGCAGGAGGATTGGCTGAGCCCAGGAGTTTGAGGTCGCTATGAGCTATGATGACACCTCGGCAGTCTACCCAGGGCACCAAGAAGAGTGATACACTCTCGAAGAAGAAAAAAAGGAATAAGAAACTCAGCATTAGCAGACCCATATGGACACTTGACACTTCCAGCTTCATTTAAAAATGAGAAGGACTTCTAATTTTCCTAAGTTACTCAAAAGTGTCGAATTGGATGGTGATGACAACAGAAGCAAGAAACTTGTTTTCCTGTGCGAGTTCAAGTACAGTAACTGCGGAAGAAAAAGTCGTTTCAACTTTCTTTTACTTTATAAATGCTGACGTGCGTACCAACCAAACTGGTAACTCAAATGGTCAGTGTCTCATTTTGCTGAACGAATGAACCTAATCAAACAGAAATACTTTTTTATTAAACACACACAGGAATCATAAAAAGTGAAGTTAGTACCTGAATAAAATAAATGAATAGGGGCGGCTCCTGTGGCTCAGCGAGTGGGGCGCCGGCCCCATATGCCGAAGGTGGCGGGTTCAAGCCCAGCCTCGGCTGAACTGCAAAACAAAAAATTAGCCGGGCGCTGTGGCGGGCGCCTGTAGTCCCAGCTACTACGGAGGCTGAGGCAAGAGAATCGCTTGAGCCCAAGAGCTGGAGGTTGCCGTGAGCAGTGTGACGCCACGGCACTCTACCCAGGGCGATAAAGTGAGACTCTGTCTCTACAAAAAAAATAAATAAAAAAAATAAAAGAATAGGGCTAAACCGAATCCACCTATATTTCGGACACTACCGAATGGACGAGTTCAAAAGGGAAGAGGAAATTTTTTTGATAGAGAGTTGAAACAACACAGCAGAAAAGCACAACCTCACAGCGTTAACAACACAGACCACGACTGTTATTTCACGAGTCCTTCCACCCAGTTCAACAAGCATGGGAAAGGCAATCCGCCGCCCCGACGCCACAGACCTTCGCCTGGTTCGTGGCTTCCGCCGCCTCCCGCCCGGACCGGCCAGCGAAGCCGGGGCGCACTCTGATTCAGAAACTGACATCCCCGCAATGCCATCCGCACGCTCCGGTTCCCGCCTCCGGGCCGTACCCGAGCGCGGCCCGGACCTCGGCATCTCCGGCGGGGACGTCTGCGCGAGCCAGGCTCAGCTCAACTTACCTAAGGATGTTGTGCGCCTCCATGCTCCGGTTCTGGTTGCTCGAGCACACCACCGCCACCCGCAGCGGCGACGACGGCATGGCGGCGACCGCTCCGTCGTGACGCTCCGGCTCTGACTCCCTTCCAGCCGCGGCACCTCCAGCGAGCAAGATGGCGGCCGGAAGTCAGTGACCCGGAAGTGGCGGCGGCGAATGTGTGACGTCAGCATGGCGGCCTCCAGCGAGGAAGCGGATGGAAGCCAGGCCCCGCCCCTCGGACGCGAAGGCTTGCAGGAATGATCGCTGCACTCGGAGGGCTGCCGGCCAAACGCAAGGCCCAGGCGTACGCAGCCCAGGTCTTCCTTTTGCACAAGCGCCGCCGAGCAACCCGAAGCCCGCGCGCCCTATAAAGGTAGGGAGCATAGGAAGGACCGCCTACCATGACGTCATAAGGTCCTGCCCCTGGTGACGCTCCTAGCACCGACGCCATGACGTCACACGTTGCCAGCGCTGAGAGTTGCGCGCAGGGCCCAACGCCGGCTCAACTGGGCGCAGGAGCTGTTTTGAGATTTCCCGCAGTTTTCTCGCCTGTGGTCCTCGAAGTTTTCCGCTGCTGGTTCATTCCCAGTGTCGCTCTGGTCTGTGCCTCACTGCTCTAGGCACAGCCGCGGGCTCCATTCCTCTGGCTCGCACAACCAGTAACACGTCGCTCTCCTTTGAAAACCCTTCGGCGTTCAGCACTTCACTGACCTGTAGAAGACTTGCTTGCAACTGGGTCCTTACAGGCTCTCTTGAGTTTGAGGGGGCCAAAGTATTAGGGTGAATCTAGACAACGCGTTGATTCTCTCCAGCCGCGCCTAGCTGCCTGAAAGTGGGCTCGTATGGGCAGGTGTTTTGCTAAGGAATGCAAGGGGGGCGGGCAAAGCAATGGTGGCGATTGTCTAAATAAACAGAGGAGGCTAACAAGAACATATTTATTTAGTAGGGACTACTGTCCGTAATAAAGTATGTGCTGTTTCAGCACTTGTGGAGATCAATCAAGATGCAATCTTGATAATGCTCAAGACAGTATATACTCCTTTTGTTTGATTTCTGTCACTCAGCATGATTATTTTGAGATTTATACTTGATGCTGCCTGTATCACTAGTTTGTTGGGCCGGGCGTAGTGACTCACGCCTGTAATCCTAGCAATCTGGGAAGCCGAGGCAGGTGTATTGCCTGAGCTCACAGGTTGGAGACCACCTTGAGCAAGAACGAGACCTTGTCTCCACTAAAAATAGAAAAATTGGGGGGTGCCTGTGGCTCAGTGGGTAACGTTACTATTGGCTAGCCGCAGTGGCTCACGCCTGTAATCCTCCCCTCCTCTGGGAGGCCGAAGCAGGTGGATTGCCTGAGCTCAGGAGTTTGAGACCAGCCTGAAAAAAGTGAGACCCTGTCTCCAGTAAAAATGCTTCTATTTCTAGCCAGGCATTGTGGCAGCTGCCTGTAGTCCCAGCTGCTCAGGCGATAAAGTAAGACTCTCTCTCTAAAAAAAAAAAGAACTTTTGGGGCGGCGCCTGTGGCTCAAAGGAGTAGGGCGCTGGTCCCATATACCAGAAGTGGCCAGAAACTGCAAAAAAAGGATCAATGAGCCCAAGAGTTTGAGGTTGCTGTGAGCTATGATGCCACTGCACTATACCCAGGACGACAGAGTGAGACTCAGTCTCCTAAGTAATAACAATAAAATAAAAACAGGGTGGCGCCTGTGGCTCAGTGGGTAGGGCCCTGGCCCCATATCAAGGGTGGCAGGTTGGAGCCTGGCCCTGGCCAAACTGCAACAAAATAGCTGGCTGTTGTAGGCACCTGCCGCTACTTGGAGGCTGAGGCAAGAGAATTGCCTAAGCCCAGGAGTTGGAGGTTGCTGTGAGTTGTGACACCACAGCACTCTACCTAGGGTAATAAAGTGAGACTCTGTCTCTAAAAAAAAATAAATAGGGCGGTGCCTGTGGCTCAAGGAGTAGGGTGCCGGCCCCATATACCGGAGGTGGCGGGTTCAAACCCAGCCCTGGCCAAAAAAAAAAAAAAAAATAGGCTAGGCGCCTATGGCTCAACGGGCTAAGGTGCCAGCCATGTACACCTGAGCTGGCAGGTTCGAATCCAGCCTGGGCCCGCCAAACAACAATGATGGCTGCAACCAAAAAATGGCCGGGCGTTGTGGGGGGCGCCTGTAGTCCCAGCTACTTGGGAGGCGGAGGCAAGAGACTCGCTTGAGCCCAGGACTCTATCCAGGGTGACAGCTTGAGGCTCTGTCTCAAAAAAAAATAATAATAATAAAGTTGACAAAGAATAAATGTTCTCCTCCCGGGGGCACTGTTTTAAAAAAAATAAAAATAAATAAATAAAAACATTACCATTGCCCCATAGGAGGTCCCTTCCTGCTTAGGAGAGGACTGCTATTCTCTCTTTCAATAAACTCCTATCACTAGTTGAGTCCCCCTTGAATTCTTTCCTGTGCGAAGCAAAGAATCCACTAGGCAAGATCATGGGGCTTTCCTCCCTTCATTGGGACACTTCCTGCATTGGGAAGATTGCTTGAGGCCAGGAGTTCAAGACCAGCCTGAGCAACATAGAAAGCCCCTATTTCCAAAAAGGAAAACGGGGGCATAGGGGATGACTATCTGGACCTGGTGATACATACCTGTAGTCCCAGACACTTGGGAGGCTGAAGCAACAGGATCCTTTGAACCCAGGATTTCAAAATTGCAGCATTAAAAAAAAAAAGTAACAGGGCTGGGCGCAGAGGTTCACACCTGTAACCCCTGCACTCTGGGAGGCTGAGGCAGGAGGAATCCTTGAGCTCAGGAGTTCGAGACCAGCCTGAGCATGGCACTCTACCAAGGGTGACAAAGTGAGATTGTATCTCAATTTAAAAAAGAAAGATGGCTCAGGGCTTGGTGCCTGTGGCTCAGGTGGCTAAGGCACCAGCCACATACACCTGAGCTGGCGGGTTCGAATCCAGCCCGGGGCCTGCCAAAACAACAATGATAGCTGCAACCAAAAAATGGCTGGGCATTGTGGCAGGTGCCTATAGTCCCAGCTACTTGGGAGGCTGAGGCAAGAGAATCGCTTAAGCCCAGGAGTTGGAGGTTGCTGTGAGCTGTGATGCCATGCACTCTGCCTAAGGTGACAGCTTGAGGCTCTGGCTCAGAAAAAAAAAAAAAAAAAGATGGCTCGGTCCCTGTGGCTCAAGTGGCTAAGGAACCAGCCACATACACCTGCGCTGGTGGGTTCGAATCCAGCCTGGGCCCAGCAAACAGCAAAGACAGCTGCAACCAAAACATCGCTGGGCATCGTGGCGGGCCCCAGAAGTCCCAGCTACTTGGGAGGCGGAGGCAAGAGAATTGTGTGAGTCCAGGAGTTGGAGGTTGCTGTGAGCTGTGATGCCACAGCACTCTACCCAGGGCGACAGCTTGAGGCTCTGTCTCAAATAAATAAATAAAAAATAAAAAGTTAAAAAAAAAAAAAGAAAGAAGATACAGGGTGGCACCCATAGCTCAGTGGGCAGGGCGCCAGCCACATACACCAAGGCTGGTGAGTTTGAACCTGGCCTGGGCCAGCTAAAACAATGACAACTGCAACAAAAAAGATAATCAGGCGTTGTGACAGGCCTGTAGTCCCAGCTACTTGGGAGGCTGAGGCAAGAGAATATCTTGTGACCAAGATTTTGTGATTGCTGTGTGCTGTGATGCCACTGCACTTTACCCAGGGTGACAGCTCGAGACTCTGTCTCAAAAAAAAAAAAAAAAAAGAAAAGAAAAGAAAAGTTTGAGGTTGCTGTTAGTTGTGATGCCCGTGGCACTTTACCTAGGGTGAGAGCTTGAGACTGTCTCAAAAAAATAAGAAAAATTAGAAAAAAAAAAAAAAAGGAAAAGAAAAGAAATAAGATACAAAACCAGACAGAGAGAACATCAGGAGTAATGTCTTTAAAGAAGAGGGGGTGGCCTATACCTTCAAGCTCAGGTCACTTCAGCAGGTCACTCACCCACCTGAGGGCTCACTTTTAAAGGTTGAAGCTGATATCAAGCATGCCCTCTTCAGCAGCTTCTCAGGCTATTCCTGAAAACCACTGTAACAGTCCTGACCCCCTAATCCTGAAGTTGTTAAGAGTGAACTCAACCCCACAACCTATGTTTCTGTTTGTCCTTGCTGCATTTTGCAGCCTCTGCCCTCCCCAGTGTGGCCAGACCATGGAGTCGGGGGAGACCTGTTTCTCTGCCTCCTGGAGTCTTCACAGAAGTCCCTTCAGGCATGAGGGTCTTCAGCTCATGTTCCCAGACTGGGTGAGCCATTCCAGTTGCCTAAGACCTACAGGTTCAGCAGGTGGGATGAGGGGTCAGGGCTTCTATTGTGGGGACAAAACGGGTAACCTGCCCGAGGGCTCACAGTGGAAATTTCAAGAAAGGCCAAGAGAGAGCAGGAATGGGGGAAGAGTGGGGCATCTGAGCACCACCTGGGACTCTTCTCCTTTTGCTCTCACAGCCTGCCTGTCCACTCCCTCCAAGAACACCTTCCACCACGCTACCTCAGAGTCTCCTCTTGAAAAGAAGGGCTGTGAGTTGGGCAGTGCCAGTGGCTCAGTGAGTAGGGCGCTGACCCCATATACTGAGGGTGGCTGTGGCTGGTTCAAACCTGGCCCTGGCCAAACTGCAACAAAAAAATAGCTGGGGCTCGGCACCTGTGGCTCAGCAGGCTAAGGCGCCAGTCACGTACACCTGAGCTGGTGGGTTCAAATCCAGCCCGGGCCCGCCAAGCAACTACGGCTGCAACCAAAAAATGACCAGGCATTGTGGCGGGCGCCTGTGGTCCCAGCTACTTGGGAGGCAGGGGCAGGAGACTCGCTTGAGCCCAGGAATTGGAGGTTGCTGTGAGCTGTGATGCCACTGCACTCTACCCAGGGTGACAGCTTGAGGCTGTGTCTAAAAAAAAAAAAAAAAAATAGCTGGGTGTTGTGGCAGGTGCCTGTAGTCCCAGGCACTCCCACTTAGGAGGCTGAGGCAAGAGAATGGCCTAAGCCCAAGAGCTGGAGGTTGCTGTGAGCTGTGATACCACAGCGCTCTACCAAGGGCGACAAAGTAAAAATCTGTTTCTAAGAAAAAAAAAAAAAAAGGGCTGTGAGTCTGCAGCAGGGTCAGGCAGAGGCATGGCTCTCAGGTGTTGGCCTGCAGGCAGTCTCAGCTTCAGCGTGGCTGTCGCAAACATGGACTGTGATTCACCTACCTCCACAGGGCTGGGCTATGAGCTGTGTCCTCGTCCTGTTTCTGTTCACAGATATAGAAATCAAGACACTGAACACATTCATGACAGAGCCAAGATGACAGCCCAGGAAGCCTACAGTGGAATTAACACAATGGCTTCTCCACATTGGAAAACTATATGCATAAGTATCTTTAGCTGCTAGTCAGCAAGACAAGGCCAGAGCCCTCTGAACTTCACCTCCGGGGCAGAGGGAAAAACTATTTGGAGTGATATTCCACCCCTTCACACAGCCAGAGAGTCAGTATCCAAGAGAGAGAGGAAGGCTGGTGGTAGGGCTGGAAGGGAGAACATTCTGGGAAGTGAAAGTTCCCTGCCAAGCTTTCAGTCCACCTGGGGCAGGGCAGGAGCCTTGGTGTCCCTGTGCCCCAGAAGACAGCTGCAGAGCAGAGAGCAGCCTGTGGGAATGATGTAAGCTTGAAAGCAGACACCTTAGCCTGTAAGCTCCAGGTCTCCTCCGCAGCCAGGGACTGTCTTTGGGACCTTCTCTGCCAATACAAAGCTGGTCTCCAGGCCTCTGAGAAGCCCTTCAGAATTGGCTGGTGGGACAGGCACTTTAGCTGGTGTGAGCCCAAGCCTGTGACAGAGACCTCTGGGAAGCTCACGGCTGACCCAGAAAGGGCCACGCAGCCTTACCTTTGGAACCATACTGTGTTAGGCTGAACTCAGGGAGCCAGGGCAGGAGGTGGCTGGCTAAACCCCTCCCGCTCCTGCCTGGCTGTCTAGACACATCACTGCACCTCTCCCCCCAGGATGAGTCACTCCTCAGGGCTGGCTCCATTTCCCCCTCCCTGAGATTTTTGCTTCCTCAGGGTCACAGCTGGCGGCAGGTGCCCCAAGGACCTGAGTGGGGGGACAGCAGCCCACACAAGGCACAACTCTGAGCCTCATGTTGTCCTTTGCCCCTAGCTCTGCACAGGGAGACCCCACCCAGAGCCACCTAATTGCTGCTTGTCACAGCTCAAGTGGGTCACCCATGAGCCTGGGCTATTTCTAACTGCAGCAGATGCTGCCTCCCCTCTCACTGCCCACACAGCTGGCCCAGGAAAGATGATTTCCCAAGGTCTGAGGGCGAAAGGACAAGCAGCAGGCACCCTGACCACTCTCCCGCTGGAAACCGCAAGGGCAGTGCTGTGCACCTGCGTGGGCCATGCCACCCAGGCCGGGAATGGCTCAAGGCCAGCCCCTGGGTAATCTTCAAGAACTCTGGAGGAACTGGGGAGAAAAGGCCCACCCTTCCCTCCTGCCTCCCAAATAAACACGCAATATAGCATCTTTGGTCTGAGAATGATGGACATTTAGACGATGGCACCTGAGCAGTGCCACACAGGGAGGCGAGAAGATTCAGTGAGGCTGGGTTCAGGTGCTACAGGGGCCCCAACCAGGTCCTGGGGTCACTGATAGTCCTGGGGTAAGGGAAGTGTATCCACAGTGACCAGGAAGTGCCCAGGGTCAATGCCAGTCAGTCAGACCAGGCAGTACAGCTCTCCCCGGTGCCCAACATCACCAGGTGGTCGTCACAGAGCATAGCCTTGGCCAGGGGGCTCAGGTCTGCTGGAGGTAGGCAAGGCCAGCCTTTAGTCCACAGTGGATGAACAGCTTCATGGGGCTACACCCCAGGCCCTCAACTCCTGAAAGTGAAGAGACTGGGGTAATTCTGCCAGTCACTCTGTGCCCATTAGGGTCTCCCAGGTTGGTTGTGGTGTGGGATCCAGGCCTCTGCAGAAGGTCCCCTGAGGAACACTAGTGTCCAACCTCTGCCCTCGACATAATGCTATCTGCCCACCACATACCCCCACTCCCAACTTAAAAGTCTTGATCAGAAACAACACACCCAAAAGATGGGGTCCAGCCCAGGAGAACCACCAGCCTCTCCAAGGTGTATCCTCAACCCTGGATGCAACAGCTGGACATGGGCCAGGCCTACTGCGCTACATCACAGCTCCAGATTTTCAGACACCCATGTAGGAAAACAACCCAGGGTGCTGCTTACTCTCACCACATGCTCCTGCAGTGCTCAAGGGCGGTGTCCCCAGGGGACAATGGCCAGATGCACAGACATGCTGGTCAATCTCAGGGCCACAGACCTCTCTAAACAGCAGGGGGCCGGGTAGTTGGCTCCTGCAGTGGGGGAAGATAACTAAGGCACACGAAGCTAACCTAAGCCCGGGTGAGCGGGTAGAGGACAAACAGGTGCCAAGGTTCGGCCCCTCCATTCTCACAAAGCACACAGTGACCAAGCAATGACAACAGCCTGTCTTTGACAACTTGGCCCAGGATGCAGGGTGACGATCAAGGGTTGCCAAAGGCCCTTGCTAGAAGGGGCCGTATGTCCTAGCCGCCCATATAAAGGCCTCTGGAGAGCCGGGAGAGCCCTGGATACGGCGGGCCCTGCAGCCCTGGCACAGAGGCCAAGCTGGAGCCAGAGTCTGGAAGGCGAATGCCCAGCTGGGAAAGCATGCGACGATCCCAAGGTCCCATCCTAACGGTCTCCAGCAGGCCCCGTGAGAATCTTGAGAGAGCAGTAATGAGAGGAAGGCGGGAGGAGAGCCTAAGGTTTTAGGCGCCATTGGTCAGGCTGAGCCCAGGTGGGTTTCTCAGGGATGCCTGCGCAAGCCGGGGCGCCCGAAGGCCGGGCGCATGAGGTTCTCAGTAATGTAGGCCACCAGCAGGCAGATGACCACAAGCATGACGCAGATGGAGCCACCCACTGCCGTCATGGCCACCACAATCTCCCGCATGCCGGGCGGCTCAGCGACGAACTCCACGCACTCCGCGGGTTCCGACGCGGCAGTGGGCTCGGCGCGCAGCGGCAGCAGCTGCAGGCACAGGCGGTAGCGCACGCCGTCGTGCACGTCGGGCAGCAGATAGTCGCGGCAGGAGGCCCCGAGCAACACGCGCTCGCACGGGAAGCGAGTGTAGGTGCCGCGCCAAGAGCAGTTGAGCGCGAAGGCGCGCACAAGGCGCGCCTCGGCCGGCGCCAAGCGCCACTGCAGCAGCACGCTGTGGTTGCGCAGGACGCCGGCGCGCAGCGAGTGGCCAGCCGACGCGTGCGCTACGCAGCCGGGCGCCTGACAGCGGAAGCCGCGCGCGGGGCTACGGAAGCACAGGCGCCCGCCGCCCGCCTCGGGGCCCTCAGGCAGCACCTTGTAGGGGCACCAGGGCGCGTCGGGGGCTGGCTCCCAGCCCGGTGGCGTCGGAGAGACCGCGGCGCAGGGCGGCGGCGTGCAGGCGGCCAGCAGCAGCAGCAGCGGAGGGGCGCGCATCCTGCGGCTGGGCCGGGCGCAGCGGGCTCGGGTTCGCGGGCGCACGGGGCGCGGCGGTGGGTCACGCGGGCCGCGCCGCCGCAGCTCCCGGGTTCGCCCAGCACGCCGCGCCCTCCGCCGCTGCCGCCGCCCGCTCCGACCCGCCCCCGCGCCCAGAGCGCGCTCGGACCCGGCGCGGCGGCGGAGGCGGGGCAGCCCCACGCCCCGCCCCGGTTAACCCTAGCTGGGCCGCGGCCTGCGGGAGGATTTCGCGGCTTGATATCCGGGCCGGGGGTGGTAAGGGTCCACGTCGCGGTTGCGGCCGCGGTCCTGGGTGCCGGTTCTCTACGGGCGAGCGCACTTCGGACCCACCTCACCCCGCTCCCGCGAGGTTTTCCCGAGGCTTTCTGGTGGCGGTGACGTGCTGCGGCCCGGGACTCGCGCAGCGGCACCTCAGTCGCCCTTGGCCGCGCGGGTCGGGAACTCGCAGCTCCCGGTGGGGGCCGAGCAGCATCCCAGAGCCCTCAGGGCCCAGGGTCTCGCTCCCCTGCGCGGGCCCAGGTGGGTCCGGCAAAGTAAAGGTGACTGCCCGACGGTTGGGTTGCAGGCAAGGGTGAAAACTTTCTCTCGCCCATGGCATCTCCTCCTCTAAGGATGCGATGCAGGCGCCCGCCCTAGGAAAAGGCTTGAGGGGGGAGGTAAGGGTTGGCAGAAACTTCATCCATCTGCTCACAAAAGCGGCCGCTACCGTGGGGTTTTGTCTGTCTCAGCTGATTCGACCTGAGGGGGAAGCGGGTCAGGTCGGACAGAAGAAACAGCTCCCGCAAAAGCCCACTCGGTGCCCTGGCAAGAGAAAGAGGGACGCACTCCAAAACCCTGGTCCTCGACCACACCCTTCCCAGATCACCCAGCGCTCGGGACGCCCTTCCAAGAAAGAGGCACCTGCCACGCTTGCCTGCCTCCTGGAAATGGGTGGGATGGGGCACCCCAGCGGGGGCGCACCTACGGCGGAGGGCAGCGGGCAAGAGGCTCTGTGCTCCAGGGCTCTCGCCTGGGGAGAAAGAACAGAAGAGGTGTTTTGCAGTGCTGCCTGAGGCCTGGGACCTTTCCTCTGGACAGCCAAGTTCCCCACCCAGCACTTTCCGCCGCCTCCCAAACTCCTGGGCATCCTGAATAGTCCACGTCAGCACAAGGTCTCAAGAGTCCGAAGCTCTCGCTCAGCCGCAGTGGACCCTTCAGCTGTCTTGCAGGCTTGCCAACACTGGCAAAGAATGCTGAGGCCCCAGTGGGAAGGGGTCGCGGGTAGAGGCCTTGAAAGAGGCCCTCCATATACCTGCCACCAGCCTCCACCTTCTGCTTGGACAGGGTCACCCTAAGCTCTTACTCTTGCCCAGCGTCTTGAGGGGCCTCAGGGAGCTGTCCAGGGAAGCAAAAAGTGGTTGCAGGCGAGGGTGAAAAATATCTCTGGGGCTTGGCGCCTGTGGCTCAATGGGCTAAGGCCCCAGCCATGTACACCTGAGCTGGCAGGTTCGAATCCAGCCTGGGCCTGCCAAGGAACAACGACGGCTGCAACTGAAAAATGGCCGGGTGTTGTGGCGGGTGCCTGTGGTCCCAGCTACTTGGGAGGCGGAGGCAAGAGACTCGCTTGAGCCCAGGAATTGGAGGTTGCTGTGAGCTGTGATGCCACGGCACTCTACCCAGGGTGACAGCTTGAGGCTCTGTCTCAAAAAAAAAAAAAGAAAAGAAAAAAAACTATCTCTGGCCCTGTGGCATCTCCTGTAAGGATGCAGGTGCCCACCCTGGGGAAGGGCTTGAGATGGGAGGCAAGGGTTGGTAGAAACTTCATCCGTTGGCCCACAAAAGCAGCTGGATCCCCACATCCTCAGCCAGAACTCCCTGGGTTTTCAGCCATCCTGCTCATACCCATTTCTGGTGAAAACTTGAGGCCCCCTCCCAAGCCTATCTCCCAAGGGCCTGTGTTCTCTCCACACAAGAGGGGGGGTCTATGCCGATGGTGGGCAGTGCCTTAAAGGTGGTCATCTGGGCAGAGCATTGGGAGGATGTGTCCTGAGGTTTGGGGCAGAGGAGTGTAAGAGCTTCTAAAGTAGACAGAGCATAGACGCTGTTGCTTTGCTCAGGAAGGGGAATTGGGGGTTCCAGCTCCTCTGCAGAGCCAAGTCCTGTGACTAAGCCTCCACAGGACTTAGGTGGGAATCCCAGGTCCTCTGGAAGGGGAAGCTGCAGAGGTGATGTGTGAGGGTGGGGCCACCCAGGACTTGGGGGGGGGGTCTGTTCAAGGTCTCTGGTGAAGACAGCACCAGTTTACTACCTCTGCTTCACTGGCCCAAAAATTTCAGGGTGAAGTAAAGCTTCCTACCACCTGTTCCCCCATCCTGTGTTGCTTGAAGTTCCTTTCATAGTGACACCAGGGACAGAGCCTTCCTGCACGTCAACCTTTTTGCCTCAGAGTGGCACAATCCATAGATGAAAGATATGCCCAGAGAGGGGAGAGCAGAGACCCCATGGCTGCCCCTGTCCCAGCACTGTCCCAGCAGGGTGCTGACCAGAAAAATTTCAGCCTTAGTAAGCCTTCAGTGTCAGAATAGGTTCAGGGCACAAAAACAGACCTTGGAGAGTCCTCTGGCTGGACCTTCACCCAGGGGCAGAGCAGAGCCAAGGACAGCCCCTCTTGGCTCTTCTGCTTGGAGTGGGCTGGCAGACTGGCTACCCAGCTATCCCCAGGCTGAGATGCCATAGTGGTGGAGGCTCTCCTTACCCCCCACACAGTCACCCAGGCCCCAGCTCCACCTCTCTCTGTGTGTCCCTGCCTAGGGGAAGAGGGGCTGGAGAAAGTGTCCTGGGTAGTCCCATTGGAAACCAGAGGGAAGGGAGTCCAGGGTGCTAGGACACTGCTGGATGGAAGGCCATAAGAACTGACTGGGGTGGTGGATGGCCAGATGGAGCAGGACCCAGCACATGACTGTAGCCAGCCTGTAGTCTCAGCTAAGAACTCTGGATCCAAAGTTCACCAGAGCCAGGTTGGTGCCCTCCTGCCCCATGGCTGTTCAGTCACTCCTGGTAGCACCTCTGCATCCCTCTGAGCAGCTCTCCTCTTCACTGGCAGGCATGAGTGAACCCCAGAGGTTGGCAGCTCCAGACCTTACTGAAACTCATGGTATAAAGAGGTGATTATCCAGTTGGCAGCCCTAAAGTCATCTCTTGAGAAGAAGCCTTTGAGGCAGGAAAGTAGAGCCAGGTCCTACCCAGGGGCTTTTGTTGCCCTAAAACCCTGTGGACCTGCAGGCCCCCACCCTCCCAGAGGCCCTCCGCCTCCCATTCTCTGAGAAGGCATAATTTGAACAAAAACCAATATGAGCAGGACAGAAACTACCTGAGGAGCTTCCAGGCACCAGGGAAGAGGCAAGTGTAGGCCATTGGGCACTGTCTGGCTCGTTGCTGCTCTGATGCAGAGAACCCAGGGTCAGGGTGGCCTAGGCCTTTGAGGAAGCTGGGACCAGGTTTGGGCCATGCTGGTCAGCCTGCCTCATCTCAGGACACTTTAATGACTTAAGTCTACTCATTCTCTAGGAAAATTTCCCTGGTTTTCCCTCAGAAAATTTCAACTTTGTTTAAGTATTGTAGTGTGATGGCTGAAACAAGCCCACAGTGCTATTGTTCCTGGGGCTTGCAGGACCACACTCCCCCTCTTGCCCTTGCCCCCGTCTCCACCTTCCCGCCACTAACATGGAAAAAGAGGCATCACAGGCACCATGTCTCCTGTTCAGAGACATTCTGCTGTTCTGTTCTCTCCCTGACTTTTAGCATGCTTGAGCTCTGTGGGCCCCTCTTTCTAGGTCTTTTTTTTTTTTTTTTTGAGATAGATCCTCAAGCTGTCACCCTGGGTAGAGTACTGTGGCATCACAGCTCACAGCAACCTCCAATTCCTGGGCTCGAGCGAGTCTCCTGCCTCCACCTCCCAAGTAGCTGGGACTA
>CAUYON010172585.1:0-19642 GCA_963573935.1 Arctocebus calabarensis
TGGTGAAACTTATTAAAGGTAGAGTATCAATGTCTTTATATAGTGATCAAGAAAATGCCATGAAGGCTATCTGTAACAGTACGATCAAAATATTTCTGAATGTATATGAAGCACATCGTGCCCTATGATTGCACCAATGTATACAATTATGATTCAATACAATTATAAATAAAAAAAAAGAAAAAAAAATATTGATAGTTCCAATGCATGATCATGTATATCTTTTCTTTTTAGGGGGAGAGGGGCTGCTGTCTTCAATTTCTTTCATTAATGTTTTACAATTTTCATCATAGAGATCTTTCACTTCTTTGGTTGAGTTTATTCCTAGTTTTTAAAATTAATTTTTAGCTATTGTAAGTGGAATGTCTTTTTTGTCCTCCCTCCCAGAATGTTTATTGTTGGCATATGACAAGGCCACTAATTTTGCGTGTTAGTTTTGTATCCTATAACATCACTAATTTTGTTTATTGGTTCTAATAGTTGTTTTATGGAGTTTTTACATACCATTTGCCAACAAGGAGAGTCCGACTTTTTTCTTTCCAATTTGGATGTCCTTTATTGGTTTTTCTTGGCTGATTGCTCTAGCTTGAACTTCCAGTGCTGTGCTGAGTAAGAATGGTGAAAATGGGCATCCTTGTCTTGTTCTAGATCTTAGATCAAAGGCTTCTATTATTTCTCCCATTCAGTATGTTGCTAGCTGCGGGTCTCTCATACATGGCTTTTATTGTGTTGAGGTAAATTTCTTCTATATTCAGTTTTTTGAGAGTTTTTAATGAAGAAATATAGAATTTTATCAAATGTTTTTTCAGTACTGAATAACATTTCAATTATTAATAATAACTCAATTATTTTTGTCCCTTCTTATGTCAATATGATGTATCACATTGATTGATTTGTGTATGTTGGATTAGCCATGCATCCTTGGAGTGAATCCCACTTGATCTTGATGAATAATCTTATTAATGTGATGTTGAATTTATTTTACTAGTATTTTGTTGATCATTTTAATGAATATGGTACTTTTATGGTGTATAATCCTTTTAATGGGCTGTTAATTTAGTTCATTAGTATTTTGTTGAGAGTATTTGCAACCACATTTATCAGGGATATCGGCCTATAGACTTCCTTTCTTATAGTACTTTTGGTGTCTGTGTAATGCTGGTCTTATAAAATAAGTTAGAATATATTCCTCCTCTTCAATTTTTGGAAGAGATTCAGAAGAATTGGCATTAATTCTTTCTTATATGTTTGGTGGAATGTACCAGTGAAATCATCTGGTTCTGGGATTTTCTTTGTTGGGGGATTTTTAGATTATAGAATCAATCATCCATCTCCTATTCAGTCTTAGTAGGACATACATTTATTGAAATTTATCCATTTATTCTCATTATCCGGTTATTGACATTTTTTGAAGATAATTGTCTACTTTTATTTTAGTTTTTACTTCTTGGTATTTGATTATTTTTTATATTTATTTATTTTGTTGTTTCAGGTTCATCAAGAGTACAAAGAATTAGATTTCACTATTTGCATTTGTTAAGTAAAGTCCCTCTATAATTGTGTCCCACACCTAAGAGGTGTGGATACACCATAACCTCTATCCCCTCCTACTTCTCCCTCCCTGCTTCATTCCCCTGCCCCTACCTTCAATTGATTTGTGTTTTTCTCTTATTGACATATCATTATTTATAGTAATCCCTTGATCTTTTCATTTCCATGACATCACTTGTAATGTCTCCTCTTTTACTTCTGATTTTGTCAGTTCTTTTCTTTCTGTTTTTAATCTAGTTAAATGTCAGCTTTGTTAATCTTTTTAAAAAATCAATTCAAATGAGGATTTAAACTTCCTATTCTGCCATCTTGCTAATGTCACTGGTCAGAAATTCAATTTTTAACATGGGAGGTGAAAATTTGTAGGATATAAAATAAAATGTGCTGGGCAAAGTAATACAAAATGTGTGAGTTATTTAAGCTTGGATAAATTCTTAATACAAAACATCCAGGAAATATGCTTATGTGAACAGACATGTAGGAATATTAATGATTACACTTACTTATATCAGACTTTCAATTGAGGAGTTGAAGAAATAAAGGGTTTTCTTATTTCTAAGGAAGTTTCCAAACTTCCTGTGTCAACCTTGTTCTTAAGCACTCAAGTGTCCCTGGATTAGTGACCTCAGAGGCACAATAGACCCCCATTACTTTATGGAATTCTTATATAGAAATCAGTGCAAATGGCAGATGATGACAAATAAAGGCATATGGAACCTCTGGAATATATTTATTACTCATAATATGATCAAATTTTTTTTGAAAAAGGAATAGATTGATATGCTTTTATATTAACATCTTTAAATAGCTCTTTAAAGAGCTATTTGGCTAAGTGAGGAGCAGGAGTTTTACTTGTTCCCATTTAAGGCTTGATGACTCTAGATGGCTCAAATTAAATTCTTTTTTTCTACGATTCTAATCTTATTAGAAGCTCATAACTCTGGTTTGAAAAAATTCCAAATTATTGGTAATTTTTACATTCAAATTATAAACATGTATCTATTCCTAGTCCTTTTGAAATCCTTAACAGAAAATACTAGTACCCTTTGCCTTGACATTATATGGAATTGTGTCACATTACAAATCAGACTCCACACATTCCAGTCTTTCATGCTCTTGCTACTATTGCATCTGGTCTTTGATTTCACACACACCATTCAGTTCTTCCAGCTCAGCCAAGTGCTGATGTTACTTTCTTTTTCTCTGGCTAGTTGGGATTCATAATGGGTAATCTAATCCCATGGTATTAAAAGTATAGGCAGCATAGGCATTATCTGGCAACTTATTTTAAATGGAGACTTTGAGCCAGATGGAATCCCAGTTACTTTTGAGGCTGAGAGGATTGCTTTAGGCCAGGAGTTTGAGATCACCCTGGGCTACATAGGGAGCCCACGTCTCTAAAAAATTTAAAAAAGAAATAACCAACTGTGGTGGCCTGTGCTCAGAGGCACAGCTACATAGGATGCTGAAGATTAAGGTGAGAGGACTGCTTAAGTTCAGGAGTTCATGAGTAGCTTGGGTGATATAGCAAGACCTCATTTCTTTAAAAAAGGAGGAAGGTGGAAGAAAGAAAGGGATTGAGGGAGGGAGAATAAAAGAAATGCAGACTCTCAAGTCCCACCCAAACTGCATTTTAGAATCATTTGAGCAAGATCCCCACGTAATTCATATGTACATTAATTGTTGAGAAGTCCTGGCTTCCATGATTTCTTCAACAATTTTCCTTGATGCCCAGACACTTCTATTCTCCCCTTTCATTACTCATCAAAAGCCAGACCTGCCGTGGTTCGGTTAAACACTGAAATTGTTTGTATTTATCCTCACATCCATAGTGTTTTGTGAGCAGATATCATTTTAATTTTCTAATCTTAGCAAGGTGCCATAACTAGGATATTGTGGCAGCACAATTAATATTGTTTGAAGTTGAGTTAATTGCTACATAGTTGCTGACATAGTAGGACCTATGAACTATTTCTTCTAAAATATTTGCATCCTAGCAGAGAATTCCTGAAGGAAATGAATTTAACTTAAATTATTATTATTATTATTTTTTTGTGGAGACAGAGTCTCACTCTATCGCACTCGGTGCAGTAATGCTGGGAGTTTGGGGGAAGTTCGTCAACTGAGTGGAAGTAATTTGGGGGCGTGTTTTTTAAATGGTTTTAAAGCATTGATCATGGCATTATTAATGAAACAGCCTATCTGCAGCACATAAGCTGACACTGCCAACAGTTTAGATTGCATTAGCAAGAGGGTATGCATTTCTGAATGCTGAATCCTGAGAAAAGAATCAGTATTGTCCCTCAGCTTTGACAGTAAGACATGTATTTTCTGAGTGAGAAATGCTTTTCTTAATATCCCAGCTCCATCAAAGAAGATAAATTAGGCAGCAGTGACACTGCTTTATAAACTGATTTTTAAGAGTCCTGTCTTTCCCTACATAATGAGTAAGTGCCCCACACATGTTTTCTATATATATTTGTAGAGTAGTAAAACATTAGCTGCATATTTAATTTCATGGTGGTGGTAATTTGCATTTGCATGAAATGTGAAATTAAACTGGTTGGCTATGAGCAGTGGACCTGCTAAGATTCATTTCTTAATCCTCATTATTTCATCTCTTGGCTTATTGTTTGCTGTTTTCTCTTACTACTCCTGAAATTGTTGAATAAGTCCCCAAGGATCCACTAGCACAAGGCTTTTGGAAAATAGTGCTTGGACAGTTCACATAATGGGACCAATGAAGCCAACATGTTTGCCATTGTAAAAAAGCCAGTGTTCTCTTGCTTTGTTAATTGACTGTAGCTTTAGAAGGAAGGGGAGAGCCCGGATGGGAAACAGAATGAGAATGCAAATTTTCAGGGGACTGACTTGTAAATTGTGCTCAGTTGAAGTGATGCTTGTAAGAATAGAGAATACACGAGAGTTTTAATGACATCAAATCCACAGTGGCAACTATTTTGGACATAAAATTAACTGTTCTCTTCTATTTAAAGAGTAAGAGGAAGAGTGAGGCAAAGGTCTTTTCTAACGCAATTAGGAAAAAGCAAATCAAACCACCACAGATAAGTCACAGGAGACAAATAACTTCTTTTTTTGTTTATGAGATTACAACTGTGGTGCAATTTAACGTGTGTGTCCTTATTTTTCTTCTGGTAGGCAATAAGCCAGGAAGTGGTAAACTGGAGAATAGTGTTAGCCGGCCTGATCAACTGAAATTTATCTTGTGGAGAGTAAGACCTCTTCAAGCTTCATTTTGGAGTCTCTGTGACCTCTGCAAGGCACTGTCCTCTCCATGCCTCATTGCCTGCATCTAAAGATTTGATATATCCATGCACACCTTTACTTATTCAAATGAGAGAAGTAAAAATAACCCTGCATTTATCCTTGGTGTTATGAGTCATTCAATCAACAGACTAGGGGTATGAAGGGCATTTTAATCATATGTACCAGAGGACAAAATGTAATTTAGAGATGAAAACAAGTATTTTATAATTTGGCAAATCTTTATTGTGCTAAGTGACACTAACTAGCTGTGTCGTGAAAAGTAGTGGCACAAAGTCATCTCAAGTGATTCAGCAGAACTCCTTTCATATATATTTCATAATTATGCCTCATTTAATCCCCCTTTCAAACTTCATTTCAGAATTGGTCATCAGGGAAATCAGTTTCTCAAATTAGGGCTTTAGTTATTAACCACAGGGTAGATAACATATGTATGAAACGGTTAACACACTGCTGTGCTTAAAGCCTACTAGAATCCTCATATTTCTACGTGTATTACAATCATATTTAAAAGTATTTTTCTCTTATCTCTATTTTCAGACAGTAGTACAAATCTTGTTTTGCTCAACAATGAAGAAAAAGGAATAAGCTCTAGGGAATCAGTGTATAGAGAAAAAGTGATCATATGCAATTGAAGGAAAATATTTCTCCAGTTTGAAATTAAGCAAACAAAAACCATGTGACAATAAATAGTCTTAAAATTGTATTGAGAACCAGCAAGTCAAATCCTTTAAAGAACACAGAAATACATATGATCCCAGTCCTTCCATTAAAAGACAATGTAATAGGAGAGTCAGTTCTCTGAGTATCCCATACACTTTGTCTTGCAGCTATAAGAGAGAACCAGTTCTTCAATAGCTCAGCAGTACTGACATCATTTCATGACATCAAATCCACAGTGGCAACTATTTTGGGCAAAACTATTTTAACATAAAATTACTATTCTCTTTCTTCAGTACAGAAAATACAAAATGGGAGTGTTCTGACTTATTTAAGGGAAGCAGAAATAAAATAAGAATTCAGTATGAATGATAAAGCACTACACATGAGTTCTAGTAACCTAAGGCGTATAGGAGTAAATATTCTCCTCACATTTTATATTTCAAAATCTGCTAGTCCAAGGCAGGGCCTCATCATAAGATCATAGACGAATAATCAAATAACCTGAGGGAAGTGTGAAGGAGACAAAGTGGCTTTAGATCCACTTTTATCAAAATTCTATCTACCATCGAGGCATTTGATGCCAATGACTCTAAGGATTAAAGACTAAAGCTCATTTGAGACCAACATCCCGTGGGATCGATGGAAATGGTCATGATGTTAACACTTTGCACATGATGAAAAATTAACCACTTGCAATTTCTCAGAACCACACCAACAGAAAGATGTAACAGGATAAATGAACACTGCCTGACAAGTTTTGAAGATAACAGATCCTACTGAGTTTTCTAGGAAGCAACTTTTGGGAAGGTCTTACTAGGTAGAAAAATCTCCCTGGGGAAAATATAACAGAAACAGAACTGATTCTGGAGTTAAAGAAAGAGTTGACTCTTGAGATTGTGAGCGCTTTATGAACACCCAGTAAGACTGATAAGAGGAAACTCACTCTAGACACATCTTGGTAAAATTTCTAGTGATAAAAGAGAAAATCTTAAGGGATTCCAGAGAGAGAAAAGAGATAACCTACCAAGGAACAAGAATCAGACGGACAGCAGATTTATCACTTGGACATTCTGATGCCAGAAGTAAATGGAGTGCTGTCATAAAAGTCCTGGAGGATAAAGTCCTTAAACCTAGAATTCTGTACCTAGCCAAACTGGCATTTGATTTTCAGGGTGAGTCAAGTCATTTATTTGTATCAAAGAACTCAGGAGTCTATTTCTTGTATACCCTCTTTGAAGGAATTACTGGAGAACACATTTTAGCAACATAGGGTGACAACAAATACATGTACATGTAATATGCTTTTCTCCCACCAACATACACATCCAAAAATCAAGTAAAAGCAGAAAATAAAACAGCTCTAACCAGAAGGATGGACAGCTAACCAATATATTTTGGGATGCAGAGAAAGAAGGTTCAGATACCACCTAGATGTTGGTGAAATTTTTAAAAAATAGACTGCTTTGAAGGTAGTGAGTTATTTCAATTTTTGTTCAGTTGGAATGCCTTATTACTACTCTTTCCCTCCTTTTCACAAGTGCACCCACCTGACTAGTCTTAATAAGAATAGTAATCATTCTAGCTCACACAGAAGTAAACTGTCTACATCACCTGCGAGATGGGAATCTGTCGATGGAACTTGTTGACATAGGGGAAAGCCAGAGAAAAAGATGGGCTGAGGTGGTGGGATTACTCAAAATAGAAAAGACGGAAAAGTGGAACTCAACAAAGAGATATTTCATAAATGTTATTGTTTATCATGATGTGAATCTTAAAGTTTTACACTAAATCTTTTTCCTTTGGGGGGAAAAACAGAAACAGAACTGAAACAATGATGCCAATTCCCTTCAAAACTAAGACAGCTAGTGCAAAAGGCGCTTTGGTCACCAGTTAGGGGACAGGTCTCAGCATTGTAACTTTGCCTGAGTTTAAAATCCCACCAAAACTTTTTTAGCTCTCAAGCATAAATAAAACAATGACATAGATATAAAATCTTTACAGTTTAACATATCCTAAAAAGCTAAGAAAACCCTTTGAATCATATCTGTGTTGATGAATTTCTTAATGGATGACAGTAACTAAACAAATTTAGATACTAACAAAAATCTTATTTGAAATGTTCTCCTGCCTTGAACCTTCCTGGGGTTAAATTAATCGAAATGCGTGGAGCAGCATCATGATGAAGTGTCCTCTGGTTCAGAGAGGTTGTGTCTTGTTCTTTTCCCCTCTGTCAGTAACTATAGTAGCTAAAAGGACAGGCACAGTGTAATTCAGACATTTAGCTAACCAAATGGGCTCTATTCTTTTAAGTTGGACGCGCGGCCAAAGGTATTTTAGCTTTGCTTCTGACTGCAAATGCCGAGATCATTGATGGAAACTTTCACAAGAAAGGCATACCTTGCACACAGCTTACTAGCAGCACTGCAGGAATCTGAGAGGCACAACGCCGACCTCAACATATACAAGTTACAAAAGGAGCAAGCTAACCATAGGAATTGAGCAGTGGGCTGTTTTTTAGAGCCTACCGTCAGTGGCCTTTAAAGGGTTAGATGATTTCCAATAATATTAGCTATTTGGTGCTAAGTGGAAAATAATAGAGGACTGCTATCCACAGGAAAAAGCATAGAATGGGAGGGAATTTAGTTCAAAGTTCCATTAAAAAATAGTATGTTTTTATGACCAAGAGAGCCATGAAATAAGCACGTTAAAAACTCTTAGACCCTGTTATTTTGAAGCTGCAAATTTACCAAAAATTTTTTTGAAAATCTCTCAGTCAAAAAGAGATAAAACAGGACTGAGAAGGAGTAGAAGTAGGAGCTGATGAGTCAAAACACTTGTACAGAATTTGAAGCACCAAGAACTGAGTCTTCGTCTATTAAGTAAAACCCAATTCTGTGGTTTCAGAACTAAGATACCGTTAGGCCCTAGGATATGCACAGATCCATTTGTTCTAAGCATGAACTCTGGATAATACCTGTTAAAGAAACAGCATTTTTATCAAAAGCTTAGTATTCTTGTTCAAGTTACTGGCTATAAAGCATTCCCCTTCTTATCCCTTTGTGAAAACAAAAGTAGAAAGCTATACTATTTAGTGAAAAGACTAATATTCAGAAAAATTGATAGGAAGGGAAATATATTTGGAAAATGGCTTATATCAAGCAGTCAGCACTAAAGCATAGTTACCATAAAGTAAGTAAAACACAAGTTGAAGTTTAGGTCAGTCAAACAGAGAGGGCTGCTCACAGGATATCCCAACACAGAAAATTAGCTTCTGATCTTTTATGACTACTGAAGAACAAATTTAAATTAATAGTTTCAAAATACACTAGATTATTTTAGAGAAAACAGTAGCTGCTATTATTAGCTTATCTTGAACTAACCTTCAAAAGAATGTTCAGAAGGACCACCATGTTTTTAGAAGTTTTTGTTTATAATGTTGGCTTATGAAGCCTTGACGTCTTTCTGACAAAGGCAAACTTGAAAGTATGATCATCTCCAGTCCACACAGACATCATGAATTTAAAAATTGGCATTTAGGTCCCCAGTCCAGTTTTTAGTTTATATTATATTACATGGAATTTTTCCCATGGAAGCAACAAAGGTATGTTTTTGTCCCTTTTCATAATCAACCACCTAAGAGAAAATTCATAAAACTATCTGCCCTCCTATTGGGAGAAAAAATATTAAAGAGAAGAGGTGGAGGACAATTTCTAACAACAGTCATATATTTGTCTCCCTTTATAGTTAGTTTCTTTTAAAGATTTCTAGAATAGTAACAATTATATTCATAAACTTAAATAAGATTTCTTCCAAGTTCTGAAATACATGTATATGACCTCAAAATGCTATATCATCTACCATCTAGGAAGAAACTGAAGTATACTTGAATACTTGAAAGTAAAAGTAAATGAACTATAGACAAATTTGGAAAAAAAAAAAAACCATGTAAATCAAGTATGCATTTTGACTCTGTGTTTCCTTGAACAGCAACAAAAGCAGTTAGCCAGGTTTGTGTACAGACAGGCTCATGCAGAGTTGTGGGGCATGCTTCCCTCTTAGAGTTCAAACGCAGGGAATTTGGCTTTTGTGGGGACTAGCAGGTCAGCCAGGAAGTATATTGTTCCAGCCATTCCTGAAGAAAGAGAAAGAAGCAAAAGTTATTATACCAAAGAGTAAATTATACTCTCTTTTATAGAATGGGTCCATTTTTTTACTACACAATATTAATTGTAATTTAAAATAAGGAGAATCTGTCTATATTCTCCAAATACATACTGCAGTTCACCAGTACAAGAGATCACTAAGTGTTTAGCCTTTATGTTTAGGTACAAGATGGGCGAGAGAACAGACCCAGACACGTTCAAGCAACAACCCTGCCATTGACCATATGTGCGCTCCTTCACCATGACAAATACGTAACATGTGAACAATACCTTCAAAGAGGGAGAAGGGGGTGTCCGGTGTTCTGCACCCGTGCTCTCCGTACTCTAAGCACCACTCAGCAAACTGGAAAGGAGGCCAAGCTAAATTACTATAGTGACTTCTTTCAGACTTCCAGAAGTTAACAGAGATTGTTTCTATGAATTACTCTGAGAAGTCAAAAACTACTTTCAAGTCAGAAAAAAAGGGATTGATGCAGAGAATTCTCTGAAAGAGAATATCATGTTACACAGGAGAAATTTAATGAGCTATCTAAGCCACCTATCTCCAAAGTTATTAAAGAAGAAAGGAACAAAATTACCCTGTATCTTTCTTTTTTTTCCCCATAAATGCTGAAAAGTAGAATTACGTCCCTTTAAAATAATGCTGATTTAACTGAAAGGCTTTTGAAGATTTTTCTTAACAGTGCTTGTTGTCTATAGACTCATGGTTTTAGGAATGAACTAGTTAAATCAGATGCACTAGAGCCTCTTCTCCACCCTTCTGGAAGAGCTACCGTCCTCTGGGCAGTTCTGGCTCCCACCTTACAGGCCCTGTACAGGTACTTCATGTCCTGGGTGAGGTTGTAGAGGTTCAGGAAGGCGTAGGCATTCCCAGCAGTGCCATGGCACAGCCCATATCCCTTCTTCAGCAGCCCATATTGCCAGATCACATCAGCACACTGATAGGCATCACAAAGATACCTTTCTTCTTTGAACACCTAGAGTCAAAGGACATAAATTTTATTATATGAGATAGAAAGAAAGTTCTAATGGCATTCCTTCCTGATAGGTAAGCAGGATGGGACAGGTGGATAGGTGGCTTGACAAAAAAGGGTTAGAGATTTAGTGACAGAGAGGTGTATTATATTGATGATGACAAACTACTAAAATTGACTAATTTTGCTCTTTTAATCATTATCTTTTTTTTTTTGGCCAGGGCTGGATTTGAACCCACCACCTCTGGCATATGGCCAGGGTCGTCTCAAACTTCTGGGCTCTAGTGATCAGCCTTGCTAGTGGCTGGGATTATAGGCACAAACCACTGTGCCTAGGTAGTTTTGTGTTGTTTTAGATAATTGGGTATAATCTTGTGTGTACAGTCTAAGTTTTATGAATGTGTTTGGTTTGGGCATATAGATATTACTGATAAAGCAGCTTGCTGTTATCAATAGTAACTTTCCAAGGAATATATGCTACATTTTCTGGCAACTGTGATACCCTTGCTACTAGAAAGTTTCTTTACACACTGGAGAAAGATCTGTTATTTATTAATAGGCAAATTGACTATAAAGCACTAGAATTTCAGAAAAATGGAGATAGATCTTTATAATCTGTTGTTGCTTCCCATATCTTGATCAAAGACTTGAGCAATAGTATAAGTAAGTATGTTTAATATCTTACTGAAACCTAGGTGTCCAAAAATATAGGATAAGGCAGTTTTAATAGTTTTTTTTCTTTTATATCTACTTTCTGAAATGTAGAATTTGTTATATCAAAAGTTTACTTAGTTATGAAATGCCAGTGACTTTTTAGTGTATAGATTTGTAATTTGTTGATCTGGTACCACAGGTATCTCTTAGTTTACTTGGTTTTTTTTGCAGTCTTTGGCCGCAGCCAGGTTTGAACACGCCACCCCTGGTATATTGGGCCAGTGCCCTACTCCTTGAGCCACAGGCACCGTCTTACTTCTTCTTCTTCTTTTTTTTTTTTAAATTGAAAACCTTGATTGTGACTCTGTTACATCATTCTTCTTAAGAGTGATATTTATATATATTTTTTATTGTAGCAAAACATACACAATGTATTTTAACCATTTTTAAGCATACAATTCAGTAACACTAATTACATTCACAATATTGTAAACCATCATCACTATTTACAAGACTTTTTCATCATACCAAAAGAAACTCTGTACCCACCAAACAATAAATACAAAACAAACTCTGTACCCACTACACAATACATCTCCATTTCCAGTTTTCCCCAAGACTCTGCTAACCTCTCTCCTACTTTCTGTCTCTCTGTTTACCTATTCTAAATTCCTCAAATTAACCATCACAGCATATAAGTGGAATCATACAGCATTAGTCCTTCTGTGTCCGGTTTATTTCACTTAGCATGTTTTCAAGGTTAATCCACATGGATATGTATATCAGAATTCCATTTTTTTATGACAGAATAATATTCCATTGCATGTATACATAGACCACATTTTCTTTATCAGTTCACTTGCTGATGGACATTAAGTTACTTTTACATTTTGGCTATTGAGAATATGCTGCTTTAAACACTGGTGTACTGTATTTGTTTGACTCCTTGTTTCAGTTCTTTTGGATATATACCTAGGAGTGGAATTGCTGGATCATATACTGGATCCTAAATAAACATAATTATATGTTTAATTTTTTTGAGAAACTACCAAACTATTTTCCATAGCAGTTGTACCACTTTATATTCCAACCAACAATGCATAAGAGTTCTTCCTATTTTAATTGAGCTTCTAGGATACTTCTCTTGTCTCTGCAACTGATACTATAATTTTGGCTAATCCGTCAGTGAAGTAGTCTGTTACTCTGTGAAATAATGTCTACTATGTACGGTACACAAAGACTGTCAGAATGAATTATAATCCATTTAGCAAAGTGTTCCTAGGTCTAATAAAGAAATTTACTTATTGCTCTTTTGAGGATTACAGTAAGACTGATTTTAAATTATGCATTTTTTTAATGTTTTTAATTAATTTAAAATTGAACATATATGCAGTACCTTATAGGCCTGGGTAAGCATGTAGACTACCCCAGGGGCACCGTGACACCAGTGGACAAGCAGATCTCGGGTATCGTCCACACATGGAGGATAATTGCCGGAAGGGAATTTCAGCTGGCAGATATAGTCTACACTGGGCTTCACCAAATTATGTAACTTTCCTTGGCTCACTCGAAGGCTGGGCTAAAAAATGAGAAAAGGAATTATCAAGTTTTGCTAAAGCAAACAGAGTTGCCTAAGCTTCAGAATGACGTTTATACCAGAAAAAAAGCATGACCAAAAGGAACTGAAAGGTCATGAAAAGGTTTGTATTTTACCCAATTTTCTCACCTATTAGATACTTTTATTTAAAATGTTTACCTTTAATTCCATGACAGATTAGGGATGCTTTTATTATAACACTTTGTGATTTCATTTTAGATTTTATTTCATTTTATTATTTTTTTGAGACAGAGCCTCAAGCTGTCACCCTGGATGGAGTGCTGTGACATCACAGCTCACAGCAACCTCCAATTCCAGGGCTCAAGTGATTCTCCTGCCTCTGCTTCCCAAGTAGCTGGGACTACAGGCACCTGCCACAATGCCTGGCTATTTTTTGGTTGCAGCTATCATTGTCATTTGGCAGGCCTGGGCTAGATCCGAACCTGCCAACTCTAGTGTATGTGGCTGGGGCATTAGCTGCTTGAGCCACAGGTGCCCAGCCTTATTTTAGATTTTAAATAAAGGCACAAAGTAAAACAGGGCTATCAGTTAACTCTTGGGGCCGTCTGTATATATTATTTTTCAGTATTTGTTATTATCTACATAAATAATTTGCCCAAATCAATCCTTGAAAATGTGGGTGTAAGAGGTTTCCTAAGGTTTCAATACACAAAGCAGCTTTTAAAAGCCACGAGATGCATGAGACAAAGTGAACATGACTTTAAGTTACTACATGTAGAGAAGCGACAGGTGGTATTTCAAGAGAAAGAGGACACTAACAAGTTAGGAGACACAGTTCTAGATCAAGTCTTTCTGTAGCAGATTTACAACTGATCTAAATGGAAGATTATGTACAGATTTCAAAGACATGCTGACATCCAGTATATGAACTGTACAGTTTTTTATGTTTCTCCTTTTAGCCCTGTTCTAAATCCAATGACTGCTCACATCTTTAAACAAATTCAAAGTTGTTGTTTTTCCAGGCAGGGGGATCAGGCATGTGGAGGTGATGGATGGGCAGTGGTGTGAAGCAGAGGCAATTTAAGGTGGGGGGTTTAAGTGAAGTTGATGATGTAGTTCTCACAAGACTGTGAAAGTATACTAGTACTTTCAGGAAACAGTACAGAATAATAATTTCAGAGAATAGTACAGAATAGTGTTCAAAGTTCAATTTGAAGTGGTGTTACAGTAGAATGAATGTGTTCTCAAATTTTCAGGAATTATCCAATATGGCCCCAAGATACTGTTTTATTTTGATACATATAGGATCCAACTAGAACAAATGTTCGGCATTAAAAATTAAATCGTTTCAAATAGATTAATATGTACAAATGGAAAAATTAATACTTGGGTTTTTAGATTTCTCAGTATAACTAACAAAAGGAGAAAGAGTATGTCTCATTATTTGTTTCAATGAAAGGTCAATGAGGCTGTCCGGTCACTGACAGGAAAGATTCTAACTCACCTTGAAACTTTAAGAGACTCTCCTTCCCTGAAAACTTCTAAGAAACTATATTTACCTCTGGAAATAGACAGCCATTGAAGGAATGTACTAGAAAAATAAATAAATTTAAGTCCAAATTGTTAAAAACCTTAATTATAAAACTTCTAATTGAGAAGTGCAGAATAAATACAACAGTTGGTCTCTCATGGCCACTAATGCTCAGAAGTGTGACTTTGTATTCCAAAGTAATAATAACCCTGAGTTTTTCAGCTTTGTTGTCCTTGTTCAGCTCTAAGTAGAGGGCAAGTGTAACATTCATTTTATATTATTACAGCCAGCTACTCAACCAGCTGGTGGGGTGTATATCCAAGCACTCATGTTGAACACATTAATAAAACACTTTTCTTTATGGTACATTGCGCTTTGGGAAGGTTGGAGGAGTAGCTCTGCTGCCATTAAGAATTAATTTTCTTTTTCAGGCATTCTTATTCACAAGTGCCAAATTTTCTTTCAGGAGTAAGTCTTCTAAAATGAAAATGATTTCATGAGAAGTCCTCTTCTTGTTTGCTGCAGTAAATTCTGTTTGCCTTTAGTATATTTGAGTTTGGTTGATGTGCCCCAATAGTATTAGATCCTAAGAACTGTTGAATATTCAGCTATTTCTCAGATAAGTTACACATGTAATCCAGTGAACACTGTCCTCAGATTTCCTCTCCTAAGTAAGCCTTAAGTAACATGTGTTCATTTGTTTTTTATTGATTTTGCTCTTATTCCTAGAATTGCTTTCAATAGGTTATCACTTCTAATGTGGAAAAATATTCTTAATTCCAGGAATTTGCTTGAAGAAAAGCAGAAGATACTTCACAGAATTATAGGTCAAAACAGTCTGCATAAGTGGCACTAGGTAGGTAAGTATGGTTACCTACAAGTCAACGTCATCACAAAACACAAGGCTTTTTATGCTTATATATTTCAAAAATGCATCCTGGCAACACTTCCTTGTCTAGCTTGAGCATTTACAAAGAGAGTGATAGAGTGGTTGACAGAATGACAAAATAAAACTAGAACATCTGCCTTCTCACCCAAGACAGTACTTGGGTCACAAAGCACATTATAAAGTCTCACCATTAACACTCCTTACCTGCATCAGGTAGTAATAAATTCCTGCCAGGCCATGAGCAGCCCCCACATAATATTCCTGGTACCATTCATACATCAGTGGAGTCTTTGCTGTGAAGTTTCTCTTTCTAGCTAGGTTTTCTCCAGAGGTTAAAACTGTTTCACAAATCTATAAGGAGAAAGCCAACCAAAATAACAAGATAATTACAATAAAAACCGTCCTAAGGGAGATACAGAACTTTGTGTTAAGAGGTACTGGAAAACATGGCTAGTTAGACACTATTTTGGGCCAGGGAAGGTCATGGTTTAATTCTGCATAAAGTAAGTGAATGCAACTACACTCTGCCTAAAAGGGGGAGGAAGAGGATGCTGAACTCTTTGCACTACAGCTTATAAGAATTCACCGAAGGAAAGCATAAACTCTTTTAGGCACAAAGAGAGATATTTGTATCTGGGGAGGAGGGTGAAATGCAGCCCTAATCTTATTCTGAAAAGAGATTCTTCTACTCTACTTTCAAAGAGAGCAGGGTGGGCTTCTGACTGTGAGTCAGAAGTGTTTCCAGGAGTGTTCGGTGTGAAGCTGTTGCTTCTCTGACTGTGCCTGACCTTTAGAGGTCAGGATACATCTTCCTTCTATTCATAACTTAGAGACAAAAACAATAGTTTAGGGAAAGAGTAAAGTAAGTGGGACCCTAAAAAATATATAAATGTGGTACCTGCTGGATATGGCTTTGAGGAATCTTTTCCACCCCAAAGTTCTTATTGATATAAAGAAGAGCATTGATGTAGCCCATTCGTCCATACAGCATTTCATTTGGAGCATGGGGATCAATCTTATTTAAGTGAATTAGTCTAGGAATAAAGATACATGCCCAAAATAATTTGTAAGGGAATCAGGTACTTTTATTATATACTTAAAAATGGTACATTAAAAAAGTGTACATACACACAGTTTATATAAAAATATATATGGGACAGTCAAAGTTCAAAGACCAGCTTTCAAATTAACTTTTTTTCTGAAGTTCGCAATGTAATTGACGCACAAGAAATTCATAGAATGAAAGAATAAAAATATGTGGCTGAAGCTCTCTGAAATTTCTCCCTTGTTCCTCACATAGACACGCCCTACAATTAGTACTTTGGCCTTTGGGGTCAAGAACTGCTAGCTGTTATAGCATTTAGCCTGGAACAAGGATTAAAGCAACACTTGAATGACCCTCTCTTTCCATACAGTGAAAAGCTTGTTACACCACAGATATCTCTTTCCTTAGTTTATTTCTTTCTTAATGTGTCACCAGGCCTACTTGAAGAGTGTACAGCAGCCTGATCGCCCACTTCTGATAATACATGCAGGTGGCCCCCATCTCCACAGTCTCCCCGCCTTCAGGTTCTTCAAAATTGTTACCAATTTTTGTATATTTCTAGAATTATTTTAGGTACCCATAGCCATAAATATATCTATAAATATACATTATTCTACAGTTGTCTATTTAACAATACACTTGACAACTATTCTGTATCAGCACAGAGTAATTTAATTCTTTATAATAGTTGTATAAGTATCCCTATTAAATGGATACCTTATAATTTATTAGATCCCTATTGATAGGCTCAGTTTAGCTTCTAAGGAAAAGTTATTTTTGGTTCTGGTTCCAAGTAAGATGGAATAAATACACTCTGTACTCTACTCTGCCATGAAATGTAGCTCCAAAACCTCGACAGATTATGTGAAGCAGATGTTTGAAGACTCTGAAAAGTAAAAAGCTCAGAACCTGAAATACCTCTAACCAGGGGTGAGTTTACTGCTTTTTTTCTCTCTGGTATTCCCCTAGCCTAAACTTAGTACAGCCCAAACCTGGAAGTGGGCAGCAGTGGGCTGACAAGAGCCTTAGAAGCAGCCTACTAGTACTATCTCTGGGAAGAATAGGAAAGAGAACGCCTCATATAAGAGACAAGGAGTTAAACCCCAATGTTTCTTTATTTCCCTTTTTCTTTTCTTGGTTCCCTTGTTCCTCAGGCTACAAGTATCTCACTAGCTTGGCAGCAGAGGCTAAGGCAAGGGGAGCCCCCAGGAGCTGAACTCTGAGGGAAGGAACTTTCCTCACGGATTGGAGGAACTGTCAGCCTCACTACATCCACATCACCTGGCCCTAAGGCAGATGCAGCAATAGGAAGAACGTGGAAGAACAGGTAACCAGAGCCCCAGATTTCTTGCCAGAGGACCAAAAAGGGAAGTCCTAGGAAACCACAGCATAGGGGGAGACCACAGAGGACAAGCCTAGGGAGTGACCATGTTTGGTGGTTTGAATGCTTGAGAATGAGCTTCTTTTTCCTTTTTGGGTGAGGGAGCAGAAAATAAGATAGGAAAAATATCCTTGTCATTTTAGATTTGTTTAACACACGAAATTTTGAAAATACATCTCAACTGTCCCTAGTTTAATCTCTAAATTTGGTGTAACTTAAATATTGTAATTTTGGGTGAAACTTGACAAAATGTTACTAGTTAAAGAGCCTGGAAATTTCTGAGAAAGATCAGTATTAAGAGGACATGAGTTCTATCAAATGTCATCAGGTAGCTTCTAATATTAAACACACCATCAAATCCATTCTTAGAAATTTTCACCTATGAAATGAATAGGCTCTTCCAACTTAAAAATTCTCTCATTTATGCCTATGTGGAAATTTACTAGTTAAAGTAGTTAAGTACACATAGTGTGCTGTGCCCGTGTATCCTCTAAATTTGGTCTATATACCAGGGATGAAGTACCAAAAATCAACTCTGCTTTCCCAGGGTGATAGACTTGAAGTACTCGCTGTCTTCAGCACTTCAAAAACAGTAACAACAAAATCTACCCCAGAGAATTTGTTATTATTAAGGAATGATAGAAACTGGCTTTTCACTGGTGGAGCAAGAGGCAAAGCTGGATCAGAGGTGCCACAGGTGGGGAACTTGCACCCTTGGGGACACGTGTGGCCTTCTGGACACTTGAGTTTGGTCTTTTGACTTAATTCGAAGTTTCCTGTGAAGTTTGGATTGGGTTGAAGGCTATCCTTGGGGATGTGGAGGGCCACATGGGGCCTTGAGGCATAGGCTCTAAGTATGGCTTGAGGACACTGTAGCTTTCTCTGAACTCTAAGAACAAGGCAGGACTGTTCATTTGTATGAATGTGTCTCTTCTTCCTAATACATGTTTGCACATTAGAGAGAACTGGGCAACCACACCTGCTTTCATTGTAACATACTCAGTGGTAAAGGTACAGCAGAGGAGTACACAGCCCCTACTGCTAATCTCTGGAAACCACTGATGTTTACAAAAACTAAACCAAACCAACCAACCCACCAGCTAACAAACCAACCAAATAAAATCCAAGCAAACAAAAACCTGACACTTGTTCCCACCAGGCTGTACACCAAAAGATTCAGTGATAAAAAAGTCCTAGCTCCGTAGAAAGGATACATATGAAAGAGAAAATAATCCTCTTTTCTCAGCCCTTCCCCACTCCTTCCACAGGCTTGTGGTGAGGGGAAGGGAATACTTAACATTTAAAAGGAAGAGGGCAGGGTGAAATGATTTTAGTGATTGAAAGTGGTTGATAGTTATGAAAGAAAGACTGAGAAAAAGTCAGAAAAAATTCTTTAAGAAACTTATTACACAATAAGAAAGAAGGGTTAGAAAAGCATGGCTAGTTGCAGTTACAGGAGAAGTAAAAACTTTTTCATATTATGAAAGGGGGTGAGGGAAAGAAAACAACAACAACAAAAAAATAGTGACTAATTCTCCCATAAATTGGATTCAACTTTGAACAAAGTACATTACTTAGACATTAACTTTTAATTCAACTTGAATATGTTGTTTGGAATACTGCATCCTCACTTGTAAGTGAAATATGTAATTTCCCTTTATAACAATATATTTTCTCCAATTTCAGTATCAGGTGTATCTAGATCAAGCAGAATGATTTTGAAATATTTCTTCTTTTTCTATTGTCTAAGATTGGCATGATCTGTTTTTTGAAACTCTACTTTTTTTTTTAATAATTTTATTGAATCATAATTATGTACCTTGGTGCAATCACAGGGCACGATTCATATACATTCAGAAATATTTTGATCATACTGTTACAGATATCCTTCATGGCATTTCCTTGATCACTATATAAAGACATTAATACTCTACCTTTAATAAGTTTC
>CAUYON010172586.1:0-11040 GCA_963573935.1 Arctocebus calabarensis
CCAAGTCACAGAGCTCTTGAACAATAAGGAAGGGATTCAAAACTAGTCACATGTGACATCATTCACCATGCTGACCTCAGAACCAATTAGATTTGGGCTAGAGCTCGAGTCATCTCTTACCAGCTGTGTGACCTTGGGCAAGTCACTTAACCTTTCTGAGCCTTACCCCCCCCATCCGTGAAATAGTAATAAGAAAACTCATACAGTTATGAGATCAAAAGGATACAAGGAGTGCCTGACATTGTGTTGGTCCATGGTAGCCCTTCCAGATTATAAGGACCCTCTGAATTCTTAATAAAAAGTTATTGAAAGAATGAAAATTTCCCCTCCCCTCTCTTCCTACAGAGGGTTAATGTAGAACACCAGGCCGTCAGCACTTCTCTGATCGTGGCACTAATTATGTACAGAAATCGTTTTGCCTCTGCCACATATAATGACAACGATTGCACAGAAATGGAATTTATTATGCTATGTGTTATGAGAACCTTTTTTTAAAAAAAAAAAACAAAACTACCTCGATTTCCCCCACTTTTCTTTATTTCCCCGTCTTCTTGCCGGAAAATCAAATACAAAAGTTATATTAACCTCCCAACCACTTCAATTAAAATGCTCATCCAAAATTTGAAAACAATTAAAAAACCCATTATCTCAGATTTAACGTTCTCTGATTCCGTGTCTATTTTCCACCACAGAGTAAATGGCAGGTAACATTATCACAGTAGGTGCCTTCTAGAAAGCAATGTCTCATTCTCTGCCTGTCGGTCCTGCGGCTGCTCTCTCGGCACAGGCCTTATTAAAAATCCACACACCCTGGTGTACTTTTGTCATGTCCAAATGCATTGGAATAATTGATTGTTTTAATGAGCTCTCCATCTGTCTCATTTTCTTTTGTCTTTCTCTCCTTCCATAGCTGGTTTCTGAGAGAGGAAAGGACAGACTCCATTCTTGGGAGGTCACAAACTCAAAAATATCTCTGTCTTGGATCTAATTCTAGGGGTTCTGCTTCTCTGATGAGATGAGAAATTGTTTTCCCAAAGATCATGCAGGGAGTTATGTTAGGTGCTATGTGGCTGCAAGGAGCAGAGACACCCCCCCACACACACACCTAGTTTGTTCAAGAGAAGGAAGACTCTTCAGTTACCCCTTTTGAGATAAAGGGAGGATACTAAGCCACTTTGGTTTGGGTCAACAAACATGTATTGACCACCTTCTGTATACCAGACACCACATAAGCAGTAGAGATACGGTTGTCAAAGTCTAGCAGAATCAATCAAAAAACTCCTTGGGTCAGACACATTCATACACTGCTGGTAGGAATATAAATTTTTGCAATCTTTTTGGAGCATAATTTTAAAAGAGTAGGTATCAAAAGATTTATGAGATGTGCATGACCATTGACCCAGCAATTGGCCTTCTAATAATTTATTATAAGGGGATAATCACTTACATGTGCAAAGATTTATCTAGAGCTGTGTTCATTGCAACATAATTTATAAAAGCAAAGAAAAAATCCTTAGATTAGGTTTAATTGTCCAATTACAAGGAATTATATAAATCCACGATGGCATATCTTTAGGATAGAATACTATGAAATGGTTTCAAAGCATATTAGAGGAGAATATTTATTGACATGGGGAAAAGTCAATGGTACATTCTTAAGTGACACAAAACAAGCAGAATACTAAATAGTTTGATCTTGTTTTTCTGAAAAGAAATCATGTCTATGACCACATGGAAATGTACTACTCTGGGTAATTTTTGCATTGCATTCTTCTCTGGGGTTTTTCTGTTATGATTTCCAGTGATAATGCCTTACTCTTTCTTTTCATAATTGAAAAGCCTGTTTTGAAAAAAGATAAGCAATATCTGTGAATGGTATCCAGAGTGGAATGGAAGCTTCTGAGAATCAAGGGAAGAGTAGGGACTAGGTAGCTAGTCTCTTGGCCCACTCTGCTCTCTCTACTGTTCTTCTGCTTACGCACAGTTGTGCTTTCTCAGATCTTTGCCTGCTCCTGCATCATCAGAGACTCCCTGGCTAGAAGTCAATCTCATGACTGTGCCAATGTCTGACTATTTCAATCTCTGGGTATATCTTAGTTCTCAAGAGATATCAAACATAATCCAAATTTCCAGGATAAAGACTATGATCCAATTCATCTCTTCTTCACCAGGCCAAAGCCTATGCCACCAGCTGGATCTCATCTGATCAGATGGATGATGTCTAATCAGGAGTGGTCCAATCAGCGGTGGGGCAGAGTCAAGGTTGTCCAGCCCTATTTCTTAACCAGGGGATGAGTGTGAGGCATTTCCCTTCATGAGGCTCTGTGGTTGGGCAGTTCTGGTGATGGACATCTTCTGCACAGCAGTCTAGTTGAATAATTTGAATAATGTAGAGCCCAAATGTCCACATAGGAACCAGATTCTAAGTCTTTGTCCTCTGCTTTGATCAAATATATTAGGTTGCAGTTGATTCTTACTGGGTTTTGGGCTGCCATCATAGCTCACACAATTTTGGGGATCAGAGTGTTGGCCCTGTGCTGCTTAAATAGGATTTATTCAGGTTATAGAGGCAGACAAGGCAAAATTGCAATTAGATCATTCTCAGAAGAGTTACTAGATCATTATAGCATGGCATGTTAATGACGATGACAGCTACCACTTTCACACAATGGTATGTGTGCCAGGCACTGGGCTTCACCTGTGTCTCCTTGTGACTCCACAATATCATCATGATCTAGGTGCCATTATTATTCCCATCTCATAGATGAGGATAAGGGAGTTTAAATAACCTTTCCCAAGGTCACACATGAATAGAAGGTAGCTGGTTTGGAATTCAAACCTAAGCCTTTTGTAATTCCAAATCCTGTGGGCTTCACCACCTCTCAATATTGCCCAAATAGATTCTGTCCAAATCCCTTATTTTGGAATAATTAGCAGGAATTATAGCCACCTCTTGCCATCCCCTGGCATTTTATCTGGAGCAGGATAAGCCTCTCTGGCTCAATCTGTCCCAGGTCAGACAAACTATGTAACTATAATAATTGGAACGTTTTTGCCAACAAATGTTGGGAATCCCAATACAAACTGGGAATTTGTTCATTCAATAATTGAACAAACTTCTGCTTCTCATGAGGACAGAGTAATGGGGATGAGATTTCTCCTCCTACACGAAACAACCAAAAAGTAGATATGCGACATGACGCAGTGGTTTTCAAGCTACTGGACCTCAGGAAACAGAGACAGTGATTCTTGAAACATAGGAAACAAAGCGAGCCCTAGGTCTTCCCCAGAAGACTACCTTGAGAGAGTGTCCAAGCCACAGGTATCCCAGGGACCTTTTGAACTGAGGAGACAGAGCTGGGAGTGTGGGGAGGCCCAGGTGTCTGGAGGACCCAGGCTGTGCAGTGGAGAGAATAGAGTTGCACAAAGAGAGAGAGAGAGAGAGAGAATTTCAACGACTGGCAGAGGATCATCCTCAGGTTTTCAGGAGAGGAGTAACCAGCTTGTGCCTATGAGGTACTGATCCAAGTTGAGGAAAAAATCATCAGAAAGAATTAGAAATCACAGCGCTGGGCATTTACAAAGGGCCGAGAACAGTGTCTGCTCCCACTAGTCAGACTGTACCTACAGATCTGAAGCAATTCCAATCAAAATCCCAGGAGGCTTTTTTTTTTTTTTGTAGAAATTGTCAAACCAATACTAAAGTTCATGTGGAAATGCAAAGGATCTAGAATTGCCAAAATAACATTGATAAAAAAGAAGAATCAAGTTGAACACTTATAAAGTTATAGTAACCAAGATAGTGTGGCATCGACAGAAAGATAGACCAACATATCCAAGGGACGGTATAGAGCGTCCAGAAATACGCAAATGAATATATGAACAACTGAATTTTCATGAAGGCATAAAGATAATTCAGTGAAAAAGAGACAGTCTTTTCACAAAACGATGCTAGAAAAAAAATTAGTTATTTGTAACTAATGCCCCCCAAACTCCAAAAGGCACTTTAATCCATACCTTGTATCAAATGCAAAGGTTAACTCAAAGGTGTACATAGACCTACACATAAAACTTACTACAATAAAATTCCTAGAATAGTAGTTCTTAATGGGGGTGTTTTGTGATGTCCAGGAACGTGTTTTGTCGTCATAAGTGAGGAGGGGACACGGGGCATGCAGCAGGCATCTAGTGAGCAGAGGTCAGAAGTACTATTAAACATTTTATGATGGGCATAACAGCCCACACAACAAAAAATTATCTCTAGCAACATGTCAAGAGTATTAGAGGTTGAGAAACTCTGTTCTATCTTTTGTGATCTAGCACAGGCAAAAATTTCTACATCTGACACCAAAAGAACAATCTATAAAAGAACAAATTTGACTTCATTAAAAACAAAACGAAACCAAAAATCTCTTTTTCTTCAAAGACACTGTTAAGGGAATGAAAGGACAAGCCATGAAGGTAATATCAGGAGATAATATTTACCAATCATCCATCTAACAAAGGATTTGTAACCCAAATATAAAAAGTACTCTCAAAACTCAATAGTAAGCAAACAACGCAATTAAAACTAGGTACAATATTTTAACAGACACTTCACCAAAGAAGCTTTAAGGGTGACAAATTAGCACATCAAAATTTGTTCAACATCCCATTAGTCACTGGGAAAATGGAAACTAAAACAACAAAGCGATACCACTGCACACCTATTTTACAATGGCTTAAATTAAAAATGATACCAAGTATTGGCAAGGGCGTGGAGGAACAGCAACTGTTAACACACTGCTGGTGGGAATGTAATATCGTACAACTATTTTGGAAACCAGTTTGTCATTTTTTAAAAAGAAGCAAACTGTATCTGCCATGTGATCCATCTCTTTGACTCCGAGATACTTACCTAAGAGAAATGAAAGCATAGGTCCTTGTAAGATTAACGTACAATGCTGATAGTAACCTTATCTGGAATAGCTCTAAACTTGGAAACAATCCAAATGTCCATCAACAGGTGAATGGATAATCAAACTTGTATATATGACGGAATACTATTGGAATAAGAGAAAGGAATGAGCTTTTGATGCATGTAACATGGATTAATCACAAAACGATGTTGCTGCATGAGAGAAAAAAGTGTGATTCCATTTCTATGAAATTCCAGAAAAAGAAAACATCTATAGTGACAGAAAACAGATCAGTGATTGCCCAAGGCATGGGCTGAGAGAAAAAAATTAAAGGAGGTGGGAAGAAACTTGGGGGGATATGCTCTTTTTCTAGATTGTAATGGTGGTTTCACTGGTGTGTATGTATGAGGTCAAATAATTAAGTTTGCAAACTCATCCTAGTAAAAGTGCTACATCCTTCATTGCTGAGTATCACTACAGTTCACCCCTGGGGAGTACCAGCCAGTGCCGAATCCACCCTTCGAAGCGTTTGTCCTAGGATGAGGACAAATGAACTTAATGTCAGATCTTGTATGATAACAGCTCTGATGGCCATTCCAGAAAAAGAGTTTCAAAATTGCTTTTTAAATTACAACACAGACGTTAGAATTAACTGACAAGGACATTAAAAGAAATATTCTAGCTGTATTTCATAAGTACAAAACAAATAAGCAGAACTATAGAAGACATAAAAAAATTACCCAAATTGAACTTCTAGAGATGAAAACCATAATATGTGAGATGAAAAATACACTTAAGCTAATTAACAGCAGATTAGACATTACAAAGAAAAGATTAGTGAACTCGGCAGTAGAAACAGAGAAAAAAGAAATGAGAATGAACAGAGCACCATTGAGCTTTGGGGCAGCTTCAAGTAGCTGAGAGATGTGTAATTATGTCTCCAAGGGACAGGAGAGAGAGGTGGGATCAAAAATCTTTAAAGAATGACTGGAAATTTTCCATTTTGGATAAAAAGGTCTGGCATCAATGAAGACTAGTTTGTGTTCTGGTTATGCCTTTTAGCACCTGTGTGAACTGGGGCACTTTACTCATCTGCTCTGAGCCTTATTGTTAAATCAAGGAAAACAATACCTAAGGAGATGCTATTTGTAAAGCATTTGGTACAGCGCCTGATGCATAGTGAATTCCTGATACAGGTCTGCTGTTATTTTTATTAGGTTTTTCCAAGCTCTGGACTTCTGTGATTTGCAGAGAACCTAATGTTCAACCTTTGGTTCATTAGGTAATAACTAACCTTTATTGGGTGCTTACGATATCCCAGGTTCTGTGCTAATTCTTTATTTGTATTAACTTATTAAGTCATTACACCAGTCCTCTGAGCCAGGCGTATTTTTTTACACCTCTCTGCATTTTATAGGTTAGCAAACTGAGGCACACAGCAGCTCGCCCAAGACCACAGCTGATGACAGCTGTGGTGGAGTTGAATACTGAGCTTTGCTGACTCCTGAGAGGCCTGGATTTATCTAATTCAGCCTCCTTGTTTATAGTTCATGAAAGCAAGGGTCAGAGAGGGTGCGAGGTCACCAGAGGTTGTTCAGCAAGTCAGTGGCAGAACCAGGGCTAGAACCTGATGCCGAGCTCAGTTCCTCTCTAACAGACCTGAGATTTGCAAGGATTTTTCTTACATTCATAACCAATTACCTGAACTCAGGCCAGTGCCCTGGGCAGAGCCTCCTTTTTTTGTTTTCTCTTTTTATCTCTCAGTGCAGGTGAGCAGTAACCTTAAGTCCTGGCCTGTCCACCCAGTTGCTAAGAACTCTGGTGGAATTTATTCATGCAAATGTCTTACTCCCAGGGCCACTGCATTCAACAGAGCTTCTGGGAGTGGACAATGCTGAAATGAAGGCGGGATTTGAAACATCAGTACTGGAAATTTTCATGGTGGCAGTGGAATCTCACTGACACCCCTAAAGCACACTAATCATTTTTTTCTTCCTGCTTTACTCATTGGCTTGTTTGGTTAACTTGCTGGGCACTTCTAAGGACTAGGGACTTAGGGACGGTGATGCAAAAGCAAACATGGGTAAGGCATTGTGCCTGCCCTTGGGGAAGGTGGAGAAGTGAACAGATTCTGTTATGGCACAGGCATGGAATAAAATGCATATCTCACTACTTAAGCCTATCAAGGCAGGCTTCCTGGAGGAGGTGACATGAGCTGAGTTTTGAAGGGCAGGATACCATGTTACTTCTCCTTATTGGAAGGTGAGAGTTGAGACTGCTTTCTTCATTTACTGCTGTATCCCTAGCATTACTAGCGGCCAGGACAATGCCTGCACTGTAGATACTCAATAAATATTTGTTGAATGAATGCATAGAAAAAAAAAAAAAAAAGAACATCAGGGAAGGAATTCCAGGAAGAAGGAATAGCATGTGCAAAGACATGGAGGCCCAGGAGATCACATTTGGAAATCACAGGAAGCTTACTGTGGCATTAGCATAGGGTACATGGAGGGTAATAAATAAGCTAGCCTAAGGATCAGAACATGAAAGTCTTTCCTTGAGCCATAGGCTTAGTTTGAACTTGGCCCCAAGGGCAAAGGGAGGTTATAGACAGGTTTTAAGCCGAGCCATGGCATGAGCAGCTTTTACTTTAAAAAGATTATTCTGTCTGTTATGTGGAGAAGAAAGGTGAGGAGGTGAGGCAGAGGAAAGGGGCTGGAAGCCCAGAATGATATCTATTCATCGAGTCTGTACAAGAACCCCTAGTGAGACAGCCAGGCTTGACTGAGGAGGCACAGGGTGGGGTGACTCTTGTGGCTTGAGGGAGAGCTTGTCCCCATTCACCTTCTCTGGCCTCTGCTGGAAGGTATGTGGTCCTGCAGAAAGCCCAGCCCACCAGGAGAAGCTTCCTCTTGTTAAAATTCTGGGCCATGGTGTCTTGTATTAAAGCTGATATTAAGCCATAAAATGTAATATGTTATGACACCATAAAATGCAATGTAATTGCTATAAAACCATAAAATGTAATGTAACAGGCACAGTGTCCATTATGCCGTGTCACAGTCTAAAACAGTTAGCTTCCACTCTGCGTTTAGACAAACAGTTCCTACTCATTGCTACTTCTGGAGAATGGTATAGGAAAATCAGCCGGGATGAGCATGAATTGTGACATAAACACCAGGGAAGGATACAGTGTGTTGCATGAAGGAACATCCCAGGCTTTGCAGTTAGATAGAACCTGTGCTCCAATTATGAGTCAACGATGTTTATATCGCGATCCCCCAGAACAGAGCCAAAGATGGGAATTCAGACTTGATTGCTCCTGAAGTCACATTTGCTTACTTCCTCTGCTTGCCCAAATCTGCTTCCTTCACTCACCTCCTGGAGGGTAGTAGCTAATGGGCTCTTATACCCCTACACCAGGTAGACATTGGCCCAGAATCTCCCCCGGGAAGGGATGGAACCTTCCAGGCAAACCTCAGCGAGGTGTGAGAGTGCAACCTGTCTGTCAGCAGCTGCCATTGGTGATGACTGGGTGTCAGATGAATGGGCAAAGGGAATGTGAGTGCTAAGGAGGTGGCACCAAGAACATCTGCAACAAATAGCTTATAATTTATAGCTGTGTCACTGTAGCTAAAGGACTTTTCTCTCTCAGCCTGAATTTTCTCATTATGAAGTGCAGATAGTACCACCTATAGTGTAAGATGTTTGTGTACATTAAATGAGATCGAAGGAAGTCTTACATCATTGTAGGTCTATAGAAAACACTTTAATACACAGATATTATTTCCTAAATATATTCATAAACATACAGCATCACACACATATTCAGTGTTTTTAAAAATGAACATGATGCACATGCTGGGGGAAGTGCCGGTGCATATGTGTACAGAATTAGGCATGCATGTGAAAATGAATATGCATCTACCTTTACATGTGCATGTATAAATAATAGGCTCAGTTGCCTTGAACTTGCTCGATCCAGAAGCCAAGCTACAGTGAAAGCAGCATATGTTGAGTCCCAAGTGCATATAAGAGATACCGAGGCATGTATTGGTAAGTGGTGAGGGGATGGACAGGGTGCCAATGTCATCTGCTATGGGCAGAAGAAAGAGAGTGCTTCACAGGGTGATGGGGAGCTCCATAAGTCTAGAATATAGATCTCGTGCCCCTTAGAGAACTGGAGAATAAGAAGAACTGCTCACATTTCTTCCCTCTTAGGAAACTCAGTAGAAATGGAATTACATGACTTAAACAGAAAGAAAGGGACCATTGTATATATTCATTTGGATTCAGGATGTGTGCTCAACTAACCAAAGGTGGAGGACATTTGGATGGAGTACTGTATCTCCCTCCCTCCCAGTAGTGTCATATGGTGATGCTGGGTTTATCATTTAGGGTGAGATCCAGCTGCAAGTAACAGAAACACAGAAGTATTGGCTAACACAAGATAGAAGCTTCTTCTCCTTCTTGAAAAAGAAGCCTAGAGATAGAATGGTCCAATCTCAAATTCTACGGTGGCCAGAAAGGAATGTAAATGAAGGGAGTAGACAGGTGGGTGTCAGAGGGAAGAGAAAGGCACAAGCCCACCTTGAGGGGGAGCAGCAGCTCTCTAGTTTCAACCAGTTGTTGCCATGGGGAAGGTGGGCTCTATGTTGCCTGAGCTATTAATTTTTTAAAGACAAGCTTAAAACCTGAATTCTGTATGTGAAATTTAACTTCTAAGTGTTGCCATTAATACAAAATTTCAAGAGCCCTGTTAATGAGATTAACCTATAAGTAGTGCATATTTAATCCAGGGCTGCCAATTTGTGACTACTGAGCTAATAAACAGCATAGGAATTCTCATGTGTGCACATAAACACATGCACATGTCACTAGGTGAATACATCAGTACTGTGGTTGAGTGAGGAACATTCTTGTTGAGCTTTTTCTAAGTGGCAGGTACACAATCAACTCTGGGAATTCACTGGTAAACAATGAGGTTAATTTGCGAATTGAATTGAAGTCTTATCCTCAGGGAGGTTTTATCAGGTCAGAGGAGCAGGGCCATTATGACTTATGTAAAGGGTTTGTTATAGGGTTGCACTTTGTGTCATCATGCTGGTTGGTGGGGCTGCTTAGGTAAGTCTGTTGTTGAGCTGGAAGTCAGCAGGCTGTTGGTAATGACTATGGACAGGAAGTGGGAGAAAGCAAGAACAGTGTGTGATCTATGAGGATGAACTGGAGCACACAAGGGAAGACTGGAAAGTGTGTCTGCCTTTCCCTGGGAGCCATGCCACTCTCAGTGCACCCAGACTTCTAACTTCAGTGATGCTGTGGTCTTCAGAAGAACCATGGAGATGCAACCAAATCTGACCTGGAAATTGGAGAAGGTAAAAGAGGAGATCCAGGAGGAAGTGGAGGAGCCCTGGGACTTCCTGGTGTCCCTAAACCCCCACCAAGGTGAGCCATTAGACCATGAAAATGTGTGTGAGATGCTACAGAACCTGAACCCACATCCCCGGACCATAATCATGGCGGCTGCCTCATGTCCACCTGAAAAGCTCAACTGAATTTCTAGTTGGCCAACTTTAACACAGGAAAGATAATTTGGGGAAATGCTTTAATTAAATGGAGATGACACAATGCAAAGCCACCATGGGCAGGGAAGACAGAGTGAAATTGAAATAGGGAGGGGCACTGCAGTAGACAAGAGTCATGAAAGGGGAAGTAGGGTCCTGTGGGTGCTTACTCAGTGGGAGCCAAATTGTCCAGGGACTCAGGCTGCTGCTGTCCAACTGGGTTGAAGTGCCCATTGCTTGAAAGGAAGCCAATATACCATGACAACAAGGGTTATAGTAGAGAAAGTTTAATATTGCAGAGTACCAATGGAAGAGATGGGAGAGATTTTTTCAAGTTTGTCTCCCTGAGTATTTAGGGGCTAAAGTTTTTAAAAATAGTTTGGCAAACAGAACGCCATGAAATTGGATCTTCAGGTTGTCAGGGATGAATCATAGGGTAAGTATCTCAAGAATGGAAGAAAAAGTATCCAATGTACTCAGCCCTAATATGAAGCTAATTTATAGCTTTCATATGAAGGCTAAAACCCAATTATAGCATAGGAATACAGGGAAAGGGGAAAGGGAGGGGAGGGGAGGGG
>CAUYON010172594.1:0-21898 GCA_963573935.1 Arctocebus calabarensis
GATCAAGGAAATGCCATGAAGGATATCTGTAACAGTATGATCAAAATATTTCTGAATGTATATGAATCGTGCCCTGTGATTGCACCAATGTACATAATTATGATTCAATAAAATTATTAAAACAAACAAACAAACAAAAAAAAACAATGCAGCCTAAACATTTGTACCCTCATCTCAATCCGAAATTAAAAAAAAAAAAATACTCTTTTCCAATGGTTAACTGTGTTTCACACATTTTGTTTGTTATATGTTGTGTATCTTGTTTTTAAACTTCAGATATTTTCCAGTGTAATTTTTTTAACCAATGGATCATTTAAGAATTAATTTTTAAAGTTTCAAAATCAATGCTTGTGTGAATACATTTGAGATTTAATCATCTTTTTATGCTAAATTTCAATGTAGTAAAATATGTGTTCTATGTTGTAATACTTTTTCTTAATTTTTGTGATTTCTGTGATTGTATGTTTTCTATATGGAGAAATTTCTACATATATATACACATATATAAGAAATTTATTTATGTTTCATATAATGAGAAATTTCTACCTCTTTGTATACATATATGTGTGTGTGTATGAGAGGTAGAAATTTCTCAATATATAAAGCATAAAATCACAAATACATGTATATGTGTGTGTGTATATATATATCAGTTGGACTAAAATTGTTAATTTTGTATTAAATATTCTATATGCAACATTTTCTATCAGTTTATGGTGAAGGAGTTCTACACCATCACATTTTGTGGATTATCTTTTTTCACATTGTTACTAATTTTTGTTGTGTTGTAATACCTTCTAGGTTCTTTTTATTAATATGTAGTATCTATTTTTATCTGTATTAAAGTTTCTACTTTACATTTTATTTTATGTTTCATTACTATAACCATATTAACTTTGGGGGTACATTTGCATACTAAATTTTTTTCTCTCTTTTTACAGTTAAATGTTTTATAGTGTGCTGTGGTTTTGCTTCACCTTTCTTATAACCATAACACAATAATGTGTTCTATCTTTGGGTAGATTTATTTTTTTTTCTTTTTCTTTGGGTAGATTTTTAATAATTGTATGTTTGTTCCGTAAACATAGTAACACTGTCTTCTGTTAGATGAGAATAGTGTTTCATGCTCTCTCCTATTCTTTTTCTGCGGCTGCAGCTGTTAATTTGGAAACCACAGATTTTATTCTTTCTTTACACTTGATCTTAGCCAAAAGGCAGAGAAGCGATTTTTATTCTTTCCTTAGTGGCAGCACATTATTATTACTATCCATTAGTATAAAAATTATTATGGTTGTTATTTAAATATATGTGTTTGAGAAATATTGAAGACTCCGTCAATAGTACCTATTTTCTCCTCCCCTTTGTATTTGAAAACAGTCCAAATACAAATGCTGGAGCCAAAACATACAGTTAGAGATGGTAGGAGTAATACAGATAAAGCCATTTGAGTAGTTCATGTAGCCATGTGGGTTGCAAGCACTTTATCCCTCAGTTAGATAGACCTTTGCCCAGCCACTAGCATAGGGAGTCCACGTCAGAGCTCCCTCCATAAGGACCATGAGAACAAGACAACCATTAGTTGAAATTGTGAACATATTCTGTCAGTTTCTAAGAACACTACTTTTCTTTTATCCCATACATTCCATTTGGATTCATATCTTCCTGTCCTTCAATAGTTTGAGTGCCAGTCAAATAAAGACTCACTTTTATCTCCCATTTTTGAAATCCTTCAGCCATAATTATTTCAAAGATTTCTTTTCCTGGATTGTCTCAATTGTCCCCCTCTCCAATCCCTGCTAAAGTGTGAATTCAATCTCCAAACTGTTCTCTATGTCACTTCTGTGGGTCTTTTTTTTTTTTTATTTCACTGTGCTATATTTTCATTAAATTCTCTACCAATGGACGTAAGTAATTTCGTTCATGTCTTTACCTGTACTAGACTTTATAGAATCTTTTGAGTACTTATTTTTTATTCAGCAGTGATTTATTGTTATTTCCAGAGCATATTGTTAATATTTAAATTATTTTATTTTCACTTATTTCATTTTGCCAGATTTTATTTCATAATTTTATTTTATATTTAATTGGAAGTATTTCATGAATCATTTTGATCATTATAAACATTCATAGTTTAAAATATTTGTCAATTGGTTCAACTAAGATTAAATTCACCTGGAAAGGATTTATGCTCAAATTGCCAATTGATTATCTCAGTACATGTTTTTTATGTGCTTAGAAAGTTTTCATTTGTAGACTCATTTATTTTTTAAAAGAATTCTCATGGTGGTGGTGGTAGTGGTAGTTATTTTCTTTGTACTTCCTCTATCTTAACTTTTAGATGTATATATCATTTATGCCTCTTTATCTAGCTACCAGAACCCTTATCCAGAATCACATTTTTTTTTTTATTGTTGGGAATTCATTGAGGGTACAAGAAACCATGTTACACTGATTGCATTTGTTGGGTAAAGTCCCTCTTACAATCCTGTTTTGCCCCAAAAGGTGTGGCACACACCAAGACCCCACCCCCTTCACTCTTTCCCTCTCTCTGCTCTTCCTTTCTCCACCCCTCCAGAATCAGATTTTTAAGAGGTCTGACAAGTGGATTCATGAACTCATCCCATAAAAAGGGCTACCTACTGCATTCCTGAATATCACCTTGGTCACCTTTGAAGTACTGCCCTTGGGAAGCCGTGCACTGACACGAGCAACTAGTCCACCCTTCAAAGCAATTTTGGAGCTTTTTTTCTGGAATTGCTGTCAGAGCTGTCATCATATTACTCTTGATATCCTGGACATTATCAAAATGTCTTCCTTTAAATATACTCTTTATCTTTAGGTAAAGAAAAAGTCACTGGAAGTCAGATCAGGTAAATAGGAAGGACATTCCAGTAGAGATATTTGTTCAGTGGCTAAAATCTCCCTCACATGTAATGGCACGTGAACTGGCACAAAGTTGTGATGTTAGAGCCACACTTTGCTCATCTTCAGTTAAGATTCTCATAACTTTTGGGGGGAATTGTGGTGGGCACCTATAGTTCCAGCTACACGGGAGGCTGAGACAAGAGGATCACTTCAGCCCAGGATTTTGAGATTGCTGTGAGCTGTGATACTACAGCACTCTACAACGGGTGATAAAGTCAGACTCTATCTCAAAAAAAAATTTAAAAAAAGATTTTTCATAACTTTTTCTCTGTAGATGTTATTTGGTCTGCTGTGCTTCTCACAGTCAGCTGATAATTTTAATGTACTATATGACAAATTTTTGCAATCTTTTCTTTCAGTTCTGCTTGTTACTAGCCACTTTGACCTTACTTCTTCATCAATGATGCTTTCTCTCCCCTTGGAAAAATCTTTAATCCATTTGTACACTGCCATTTCTTCATGGCTTTATCTCTATAAACTTGAAGTAATACAACCCTGATTTCACTTCTATTCTTGCCAAGTTTAACAAGAAATTTATGAATATTTGTTCATTGCTCTAATTCAAGCTCCAACACAAAATCATACAGTGATAAAAATGTTCCTGTTGCATGTTGCAGGAACACAGCTGTGAAACACTGATATTCCAAGGTTATGAAACCATACTGAGTTGTTTGTACTGTGCTACCCACCCAGGCACACAGTGACAGGTTCAAGAACTTAATTGTTAGACCATCCTATATGGCATTTCATGACTTTCAGTGATAATAAGCACAACCCAGATTCATCTGATTCAGGGTGGTCACAGATCTGCCCATTTGATACATAAGACGTCTGTTCCAGTTGCATGTCAAAAGGAGGTTAGAAGCATTTTTCTATGCTAACTTTTTCTTCAATTGGTGAGCATGGTTTTGAATGCTGGTTAATACAAAATAACTTTAATTTTCTTTGAAAATAACTCAACTCCTAACAGCTACTTCTTTCTTCTGAACACAGTACCTAAAGGCCCAGAGCTTTAATCTTATTTTTTGTGTCTTATTTCTGGATGTTTCTTCACCATACAGACTTTTAGGTTGCTTTCATGATAAACCAGACACTTTTGTTTCCTTTCTCCATTGTTTTTTATATTGTTTGGGATTAATTGAGGGTACAAAGAATTAGATTGCATTTGTTAGATAAAGTCCCTCTTATAAGAGGGCACACCTCTTGCAGGGGAGGACACAAAGGGGCACACCTCTTGCAGGGGGGACACAATTATAAAAGGGACTTTAACAAATGCAGTCAAATTCCCCACCCTCCTCTCTTCCCTTTCTCAGCTTTTAATTGTTATTAGTGGGCATTTGGAACAAAAAGGATTTGTTAAAGCATGAATTTTTTTGCAATTTGTTGAAAACATTTAGAAAATTGTTTTTGTTTTTAACTCAGTGTCATGATATGATGAATTAACAATCTAGAGTTTATCCTTTTTTATATCTATACACTAATAACAAAATACATTTGATGTAAAAAATCCAGGGTTTCTGATTATCCATTAAAAATAATTGGGAAGCTGCTATTTGTACACAATAGAAATGAAATGAATCAGAGGCTGCACTTATAAGTAAAACATATGCTTTATTTATAGAAATGTCACTTGTACTTCTTACCAACTATATTATATGAGCAATCTGTTTAATCTTTCTAATGCTTGGTCTTTATTAAGCAAATGCACATGTTGATGGTTACATCATGAAAGTGCTTTGAAAATCAAGGAAAGTTGGGGGATAATAAAACCCAGAAATGTCTTATGAATAGTTAAACACAGGAGAAATCACAAGATTTAAACACTGTGGTTATTATTGTTACTACTATTCTTGTTTTTATTGTTACTAGCTTAAACTTTCAATAAACCGTTAATAAAAATGTGATTTCACATTTTTATGTTTTATCAAGACAGAGTTTTAAAAAGAAAAATAATAAAACATTTCATGAAGGCAAAAGTTTTCCTTCAAATTTCCAATGTAAATACAACTAAACCACATTAGTAACACAAGCTCTTTTTACATATTTAATCAGTATTAATTTTGTCTACTTCTAAATAACTCTGAACCACCAAATGGAATCTAAGAGTTGCTATATGGAAATGCGCCAATAAAGACTATCTTGAACTACAAAGTAGGTGGAATATGTTATCTCCTCCAACAATGTTAAACCCCGAGAGAAAGACCAGTCAAATGTCAAAGGAGCTCAAGAAAAAAAGTATCTTTTTTTTTTAAAACTTACTACTATAAACTAGTAAAAACTGTTAAAAGACCATCGGCAGAAGATGCTGAGAGTAGATATGAGGCACTTACCGCAGTTGATAAGGAACAGGTGAAGGTTACTCTCTTTGGTCTTCTGAAAGCATGTCCCATCGATATTTTTGAAAATGAGTTTAATCTGGGCAATATTAATGCAAATTAAAATAAACAAGAGAACCAAGAGATAAAATAAGCCACTGACAATAAGTCCTGACTACAGGCACCTGTTTTATGACATGGCCTCTGTGACACATTTTCATTTAATTCCTGCTTTAGGACTGAGTTGTCAGTGGGCACTGTTACTAAGGAGCTGAGAGCTGACTACATAGGGTTTTTCTGCAGTCTATATATTTTTCATAAACACTTAGACTAGTGGGGGTCTTAATGTGGGCTCATGCTCTCATCTGATTTCCTAGCCTCAATAAATAATTTATGTATCAAACCACTGACTTATGATGATAAGGAAATGTTGCTGAACAGGAAAGGGCAAAATTCCCAACATCTGCTACACCATGAATTTAACTGTGAATGACCAATTGATTTTGGATTCTCAAATTAAAGTGTGCATACGCATTTCTTTAAGGAAAATTGCCTGTTTCAGTGAGAAATGATTATTTCAATTTTATGGTTATCTAAATCACCCAAGAAATTGTCCTAACTTAAGGGAAGGTTCTACTAATGATTGAACCAATCATTTTCATATCAAGGAACCATGGGACTAAGAAGTAAAATACTTAGCAAGCAAAAATAGTGGTTTTTTAAATTTACTCTCATAAAAATTTCATGAATTTGGCAAATATTACATAGGTTTCTTTTCTCAGCCAAATTTATTCAAAGCAAACTCACAATTACAGCCAGTTACTAACTTAATGGACATTCTGCAAAATTCTAAATTAACAATTAGTCCAACTTAGAAACAATTTGACAAGAATTAAAACCAATTAAGTCTGTACAAATGGGCATACTTCTTGACTGGTTTGTTCTGGGCCAGTATATGATTTTAATTTATTTTATTTAAATTTCCTTCAGCTGACACTGACATTAAGCTGGGAAAATGCCACTTAAAAGTCTTTTCCACAAGTATTACAAATTAACTAAATTTGGAAGTCTAGGACCACATAACAGGGACCCAGGGAGCATTTCAGATCATACTCAAAGTTTTAATATACTTCAACTTTTATTACCAAATTTCTATATTGAAACAAATACTTTTTAAATAACAATAAATGATTGTCTTTGTAGGTTTCGTGAGAAAGTTATTGATGATACTGGTGATTTCTTTTTTAAGCTTGGGATGGGATAAAATGAAATTACGTGCTAATTGTTATGAAGGGTCCCTAGGAAAGTTCTGAGATAGATGGTGCTATGGTCCACTATTTCACTCAAGGTGATACAGTTGACAATGGTATTCTCTCTGATTTCCCCATGCATGTTTCATCTTGCTTGGCTTAACATTTTTGCGGAGAAGGCTTCATTTGTTTCCATACAATCAGCATCAGTTATGGTCCTGGGAGGACAACACCTTCACATGATGATTTTCTATGATGTTGGAAATGAGTTAAGCGAGTCTCAAAGCCTCAAGCATTTGCAGTGGATTTCTGGAGACCTTCAGTCTTCCCACAAGACAAGTTTCCAGTGGTTTCAAGAATTTAGAAGAGGCTGAGCTTCAATGAAAGATGAGGAGAGGAGTGTTCTTCATATGACCACAGTCACTGGGGAAAGCATTACCATGGGGAAGAAATTGTTCACCAAAACAATCAAGTGACCTTTAAGGACATTCAAGCGGCGCTATAGATAGGATCACATCAGGCGTCCAAAATACTGCATAATTATCTTTGCAGCAGGAAAGCTTCATCCCAATAGTTGCCTCCCACTTTGACAGATGAGTGAAAGTGTGCCCCTGTTGAATGGTGTGAAGGAATCTGGTCAGATTTATCAGAATCAAGAGAATGTTCATGTCAGAGATGTTCTGACATCATTACTGGTGATGGAACCTGTATTTGCTACTTTGATCCAGAGAATAAGCATCAGTTGTCAGTGTAAATATATCTCAATGAAAATCCACCAACAAAACTAAAGGGGCAAAAAAACAAAAACAAACAAACAAACAAACAAAACTGAAGCAGCCGGAAGCGTTGGAAAAAAAATAGTGGAAATTTTCTCCTCCAAAACTGATCATGTCCTAACTGTTCCTCTACAGGATCAAAGGACAATTGTTCTCAATAGTACACAAAAGTCCGCCTACCAAATTTTTCTAATAGCTTTAAAATGGTAGCCAAAGACAGGACTGCAGGAAATCATCTTACACTATGATAAGATGCCCACTCAGCCAACTCAGCCAACATCGCCATTCAGTTCCTAAGGTCCACAGAGGTTACATTTATGACTCATCCATTCTAATGTCCTGACCTGGTCTCAAGGGATTATTTCCTATTCTCTACAGTTAAAAATTACATGCACAGAGGAGGTTCTCCAGCCCTGAAAAAGCTGCTTATGCCTACAAAAGTGAACTCACAACACTTGAAGGAATTGATTGAGAAAAGTGTTTTCACACATGGTTTACAAAACTTCAAAAGTGAATAGAATGTCACGGAGGTTATTTTGGAAAATATAGTAATCAAAATGATTTTACTTTTCTTAATTTTTGTGCATTTCAGAACTTTTATCCTGTTCTCAAAAACACATTTAGGCCTATGAAATGTTCTACTAACATCAGACATGACAAAGCGTCTTGTATAGCCATGTACCTCAGTATTATTTTACCCAATTTAGAAATGCACTGATGTATTGTATTATTTTACCCAATTTAGAAATGCACTGATGTTCTGAAGGGTTATGTAAGTTGTTGAAAGCCACATAGCTAGGAAAAGAAACATGATATGAGAATAGAATCTGATTTTGAGCCTAAGCATGCATTAGATTTAATATAAAATAGGTATATTCTGTACTACCTCTTTTGTATACTAATCAGATAAAAAAGAATCTTTTAGTTTACTACTTTTTAATTTGAAAAGAAATACTTTGGAATTAAAGGACTAACAGCAATGAAGGAACATCAACAAAGATTTTGCATACATTTTTGGAGAGTATAAGGGAAGAAAATAAAGAACAATAGATTTCTGGACTCCATGACTTCCTGTACATTTTGAATATTAAATCCTTCCACTCATTTCCTGCAGACATAAAGTAATTTCTCAAATTTAAAAAGAATACAATTTGAGATAATTTAAATTGGAAGATTTTTTTTTTTAACATGGATGTTCTTGCAGAAACTACAAGTTGAATTCTTTTTACAACTTTAGAAATAAAAGCAGTGGAGCTTATAAATGTAAATCATTTCTAAATTGTACCTTTGGTAGGAGGGAAGTTCAGGGGAGAGAGCAAGGCAGCCAACAGAAATGAATGCACCTTCCCCTGGGAGCTTCCTCCTCAAAGCTGGATGTCTTTCTGAATGATGAGCCTGAGATCAATGGCTCCCAAGCTATGGATTTCCTGTAGCCGCCCTCTAGCTTCTGTTGCAAGGTCAGGCCACAGGACCAGCAGGACTCCCATATCTTTTGAAACACTTGTTAAATTCTATAAAGAATGTCCAGAGAAAGGAATTTTGTAAAAGTGCAGAAATATTTTCTTGAAAAGAAAGTATTTGGTAGAGAGATGGAAAGAACATTAGAGATAGATAATCCAGAAATTCTGTGCTTGCCAAGTTCATTGGCAGTATGACCTAGACATTGCAATACATCTCTTTGAAACTTGGCATAACAAAGGCCATAGGTACCCTACTCATTTCCTTGGCCAATAGTGTCTTACTATGATTACCTACTATATTCTGCCTGTTTTCTCTAGGGGAATGTTGGGGTGCTGAGGATTTAATGTCCTGAGAGCATTTTTCAACCAATAACCCATGAAAGTTGGTTCTTAACTCCTGATCTTCTTACTTCTAATGTTCACCTACCATCCCAAGGTTTTCCTGGGTCCAGCAGGGTAAGCACCATGTGCCTTAACTGAAATCGCTTCCTTAAGGCACCTTGTTTGGGTTTTCTTCCTTTCTCTGTCTTATGTTGCTGCCTCAATCACAGTCCTTTCTGGAACCACTGCTACATAAACTATTTAAGCATAGATCTTTTTTCTCAGTGTTTGTTTTAGGTCAAAAACAACTGAAGAGACTATTTTCTTTCCACCTCTAAAAAATTCACTCATGGGAGTTTGCTTTAGCTCCAACATGTGAAAAATTTAGAACCTGTTACTCTTAATATTACTCTGAGAAAAGAACTGACTAAACTGAATTTTAACTTCTTTCCTTTGGCCTGTCAGAGAACAGCCATCACCCTAAGGTGATCACCTGAATGTCTGGAGAGACAGGGGCAGTGAGTAAATCTGGTTACCTGGAGCATAAGATTCTGGAGCTGAAACTGGCAAAACCACTAAAATGTTAATTTTGAAGAATTACTGTAGACTGAATGTGGCCTAGAAAAGTAGTGAGAAATGTCTAGGAGCTTCAGTTTTTGGAAGGTTCCCACATATTTGTGAGTTTTATCTCCAGGGACCAACAGGTTCTCATAGTAAAGAATCCAAATCAAAAAACTAGAAGAAACTTACACCTCCGACACCTACAGGTAAAACCAGAATTATCCCTTTAAATGTGAGTATTCTGAATGCATGTTTAAAAGAAAAAGATTGTCCTAGTCAATAAAAACAACAACAAAACCCCCCAACTATGTGTCATCTATAAGAAACCCACATTTATTAAAAGATGTAGGCTAAAAAAGTCATTTAACCATAAGGACATTTTCGCTCTAAGGTTCATAGAAGTTCAATTCAGAATTGTGAAGCTGTGGAAACAACCAAAGTGCCCTTTAACCTGTGAATAGATTAATAAATTGTGGAATATGTATACCATGGAACACTAGTCAGCCATTAAAAAGGATGGATATTTTGAAACAACAAAACAAAACAAAAGATGGAGATTTTGTATCTTTTGTAACATTCTAGGAAGATTTGGAAAACATCCTCCTAAGTAAAGCATCATAAGAATGTATGATCAAAATATTTCTGAATGTATATGAATCGTGCCCTGTGATTGCACCAGTGTACGTAATTATTATTCAATAAAATTATTAAAAAAAAAAAAAAAAAGAATGGGAACAGTTATCCTGTGTACTCAACACCAACTTGAAACACAAATTACTACAGGCCCTTATGAGAAAACAATTCAATTAAATTAAAGAAGTGGGGAGGGATGTGGAGTGGGTACATTGCACAGGTATATAGTGGACTTCCTGGGTTAAGCCCACCACTACAGCTCGAACTTTACTTCACAAATACAAATAGTGCAACCTAATCATATATATCCTCATATTAATCTGAAGTTGAAAAATGTTATCCCAAACTATGAACATCAAGTAACAACATGTCAAAGGAAAGAAAAAAACATTAAAACATTTAGGTTAGGCTTGGTGCCCGTATCTCAGTGGTTAGGGCACTGGCCACATACACTGGGTTCTTTGAACCCAGACTGGGACCTGCTAACAACAATAACAACTATAACAACAGCAACAACAAAAAGTAGCTGGGCATTGTGGTGGGTTCCTGTAGTTCCAGCTACTCGGGAGGCTGAGGCAAGAGAATTGCTTAAGCTCAAGAGTTTTAGGTTGCTATGAGCTGTGATGCCATTGCACTCCACAGAGAGCAACATAGTGAGACTCTGTCTCACCAAAACAACAGAAACAAAGAACAACAACAAAAAAAACATTTAGGTTAAAATCAACAGGATGGAGGAAAAAATACCACACTAACATGAATTTAAAAAACGCAAAATTTTCTATGATGTTGAAATAACCCTAAATGTGTATGTACTCAATTAAACAAAGTTAAATTTATAGGAAGATAGCTGGAAAATCTACAAAAACTTGAGGATTAAACAACACACTGCTATACACATAAGAAGGTGTCTTAGTAACTTTAAAACAACTTTTAATGTGAAAGATGTAAAGTCATCATCTTTTCTTATAACTGAGTAGCACTCCATAATATGCATGTGCCATATTTTATTATACACTATAATAATTCTCAAGTTTCCTCTGGAAACTACATTTATAAAGAATCTACCATTCCCCATGGGTGCCAGATAACACAGAGAGTACTGTATTTAATCCATAATCAGTCTGCACTTTCCGTTTGTCTGGGAGAGAGAAACTTGAGTTCATTCAGTTTAGTCATAGGCTCTGTTAAGCCAATGGTGCTGGTGGCAATGCCATTCCTTTGAAAGGGCTTGATGGAAAGGTGAACTAGTGAGAGCTTTTAAGGTATTATAAAAGTGGCGGTAGATTTTTTTTTTTTTAATGGAGACAGAGTCTTACTCTGTCAATCTTGGGTAGTGTGCTGTGGTGTCATAGCTCATAGCAACCTCAAACTCTTGGGCTCAAGCGATCTTCTTGCCTCAGCCTCCCGAGTAGCTGGGACTATAGGCATCCATCACAACACCTGGCTATTTTTCAGGGACAGAGTGTCACTCTTGCTCAGGCTGGCTTTGAACTCCTGAGCTCAAGCAATCCACCTGCCTCGGCCTCCCGGGGTGCTGAGATTACAGGTGTGAGCCACCACGTCCAAACAGGCCTTTGATTCTTCATAAGCATGCACTCTTTTTCTATTCCCCTACTTCCGTTTAAAATGTGTCCTTTCCTCAAAGAAATTCATCATATTCAGAAATTATCTGTGCATAGAAATGAGCAGTGAGCACTTGACTCCCCTAATGCAAAATACAATAACTATTGCATGGAAAATGGCTTTAGAAGCCCACATGGAAAACAGTGGGACCAAAGAAAGGTTAGCCGCTCAATTGTTGAGAATTTTATCTTATGCAGCCTCACGTTCCCTGGTAGAAACCTGAAGCCAGTGTCCATGTGGCTGCTTTCAAAATGCTATTTAGAATATCTGCTGCAAAGAAGAATTTGAAACTTCCTAGGACAACAATGAATGAAACACAAAGGGGAAGTACTACTTGTCAACCCCAAGCATTAATAATTGAATACATATGTTGAAAATATTAAAATACAAAATATGCATGAATAAAATGGAGGGCACATATATGAATTATTTTCATTCATAGGGATTTAAAAGGCAATAGCAACTGAGCATTATTTTCTAATATAAGCTGTTTTATGAAATGTGTAACATAACATTAACAAATTTCAGGGAATATATAACATATGATTGTTACATTAGTTTTTTTTTAATTATTTCAAGCTAAACACAGTATCATTGAATAGTGCAAGGGACAGGGGGAGTCAGGTACAACAAAATTGTTAAAATTGTACCATCCTAAGAAAAATTTCTTGCAGGAAAAGAATCATAGAAAATGTCACTTTTTAGCTTTTCTGATTAAACAACATTATGCATATATACTTGTTGTTTATGAAGCACAGATACTATTACTGAAATTGCTGGTTGAATTTAGGAAACTGATGAAAATTGAGCTCATAAAAATTTAATGCCATGGAACCAAAGCTTGGAATATCAAGAATTAGTGTGTAACTTTTGGGATAAACCACATTAAACCCTCAGAAATAAATTTTAGTTTTACTCACTAATTTTGAATGGGAGCAGTTTTCTCTGAGCAAGCACAAAGCTTTTCTGTTCTTAGAACTGTAGGAGAAAAGAATTTTGTTATTAAAATATCAGGAAAGGCTTAAGGTCACCAGAAAGGATGACGTGAAAGTTCTTGAGAGAATTGAGTTAACTAAGCAGTTCCCTCTATGGCAGCGCCATTGTGTAACCTCATTTGGATGTTCAATGTGGACTCATGCAGAACGGATAGAAAACTGACAGGATTTGGGGAATAGAATCTTCTGTGATAAAGTAGGCTTGGCCAGTATAGTTTTGTAAAAGTGCATTATTTTTCCTTACACAAAATGCAAATGTATGAAAAGTAAAATTCTTCCAATGGTTATTATTTTGCTAGAAAATGTAAATGTATAACCTGGCGATTCTATAACCAAGGGGACACAGAGGAACTGTCCAAAAGTTTATTTAAGAAACTAGTATGACTATTGCATGGTCTCTCCATTCTACTGGGGATTGGATTGAAATGTTAAAATTGCCAGATAAATAAAATAATAGCAATCACACGTTGACAAATACTATGAAGTTTTGAGGAATGATATAGTATATGAAGAAAAGAAAAATATATATATTGTACAGACAATATATACCTCTTCATCTTAAAACTTAGATAGTTAGAAATGTTTAAATATATCCCTTTCCTCTGAAAGTGACAGAGTCTATTTATTTTATACCAGGAGCCGGACTCTCAACTAAGTCTTTTATACATGTATACACAAGTTAAGGAAATATTCACAATAGTACTTAGATACAAATATTAATCCCATCTCTAAGGCTAGGGAAGTATTTGGAAAAGTTTTCAATTCCCAAAAGTTGCACATATAGTAAATGGAGGAGATGAGATTTAAATTAAGTTAATTTTTTTTTACTATTTTAACAATGGTATTCCATTCTTTCACTAGGTCAATCAAGGCAATGTATAATACAATCAGAGACAAAGAAAATCCCTGTTCTTTCTTAGGTCAGAAAGTAAAATTTGGTTACTTCCCCAAGTCTTCTTAACATTGATTCTATGAAATTCTATGACTATGCCATTGAATGGATGAATCGTATCATCAGATAGGATCTACAATAGTGCTGCCCCAAACTATTCCCTTGGTCAAAGAGAATTCCCTAACAACTCTGAACTTCTGGATAGCATGCCAACTTCTTACCCACAAGATCTAGCACACCACAGCACTCAGTAGATATCCAATAAATACATTTTGGAAAATCTCAACAACAAATTACGTAAAATAGGAAAGACTTAACATGGCTATCCAGGATGTCTTACTATTTTCTCTTCTTCATTTTGTCTGCCCAAGCAATTCTCATTTATACTTCATAACTTTCCTTATTATTTTTTTTTGTCACAGATTTACCTGAGCAATCCCAGATTTCTGTACCACTCATATAACTTGTTCACTACTGTCCCTGGTCCCACACTGTATTTCAGGTGTGAGAAGGATTACCCTGAAGCTGAGAGCATGGGCTCTAAAGTTGGATTTACTCCCCTTTGGATCCAGGCTGTATTATTTCCTAGCCCAGTAACTTTGTGTCAATGATTTTACTGCTTTGAGGTTTACTCTCTATATCCATCATTCTTCCTTCCATATGATTATTTGGAGGTTAAAACAATCTAGACTCTACTGATAGACAGCTGGAAGCATCAGGACCGTTGGTGAGAATGAGTTTAGTATCTTAATCCCAAGGTAAATCTGAATTAGAAACCTACAGTGCAAGTTGTCAAATAAAATATTCTATAGTGATAGACCTGCCCTGTATCTTCCCTGTTCAATACAGTCAACACTAGCCATTCGTGGTTATTATACACTAACTCCCAAATGTGGCTAATGAGAGTAATGAGGTGAGTCTAATTTTATTTGAATAATGTATCTTTAAATATCTCACATGGCTACTAGTTACTTTGCTCAGTGGCATACCTCTAGAAGAGGTGTAGCTGGTAGCTAGCCAACACTCTAGAAAGTTCTATGAACTGTGCTGAGAAACAATATGTGTGATGATGAAGAAAATGTGTCATTGTCTACAGCAAACCAGATTTTCATCTTTTTGTGAGAAGATCCCTGGATGGCCATAGATTTTCTGTAAGTTTAAACTGTTACCAACATTTGCAATTGTCCTGAATGTCTTGTGTGCTGTACATGTTTATTCTTCTTTCGAATCCCTTTTCTGGCACACAAGCAAATTTCATAAGCTATATGAGTATATTGTTAGTCTTATAAAGAAGACGGCCCAGCATGGTTAGCTTCTTAAGATGAAGGCAAGTGGTCTGTTTGCAGTTTATCTGGACTTGGGTTAAGATCCAACTCAGGCAAATTGTAGCTTAGTGGTCTTGGATAAATTGCTTGCTTATTGTGTCTTAAACTCTGTTTCCTCATCCATAACATAGACAACAATACCTACTGCAAGGCATCTCACTTAGCATTAAAGCCGCTAAGTACTCTGGCTGGAAGAAGAGACCACAGAAGATAACTCACAAGTGGTGTCTTTTCTTTCCTCTGAGTTTCATTTTATTTTCATCACACAACCCTTACTTGATCCATGCTCAGAATGTTTTGTATTTTACCATTCCAAGCTCCCTAAGATATTTGGATTGCAATTACCCTCGAGTCCATGTGGGGGCTCTCTCTCTCTCTCTCTCTCACACACACACACACACACACCACAAGCACTTGTCATACCTTCCTTGATGTATTGAGACAGCACCTAATGAACATTTCATGCCATCCTCTGCTGTGTCTCTTGGCTTTAGACTATTCTGTTTACTCTCTTCTCCTCAAAAATAGAAGTAAATATTTCTTCTATTTTAAGTGAACCTACTCTGAATATATTTTTCCTACTTGCAGTTCCTTTTTCCCCTGACCTCTCTCTGTTTCTTTTCTGAGGTGTGTCATCTCCTCCACATGGACAGAGAAAGGGAAAGAAGAGGTCTAATATAATAAAAGGTTGTATCTTGAGTTCTAGTAGTATACGTCATCTGTAAAACACCAATTCATCTTGTCAACATCTTAATTCCCATCCAGAGCACAGGGATCTGTGACTTAGAGAAGTAGTGGAGTCATTTTGCCAAAGCAACCTGGCCAGTGGGAAGTGGAACTGGGATTTGAACCACATCTGTTACTCCTGAGCCCATGGGCTATTTCCACTTAGACATACTGTGTTTTGCCCTAAATCTCCCTGTGTTGCAGCCATTGGTCAAGCTCCTGTTCAGAGTGATGCAGCTGCAACAGTCAAGAGAAAGAGAAGGAAGCAAAGCCAAGCTGCTCAGCATGAGGAATGATAATAACCTGACTTAGATTTAAATAATGATAACCCCTCAGGGATAGGTTCTAGCCTGGAGAGTGATTATGCAAATGAACTCTGTGTGTATTTCTGAAAGCAACATTTTGAATGGAAACGTAGTCACTGACTTCAGTGTTGATGACTATTTTAAGCTAGCTTTGCAAAAAAGCATTCCAGGGTGCCTGCTTTTCTGCCCTGCTTCAAAAACCTACAGCCAAGGGGAAAGGGCAAGTGAACTGGCATTTAATGAGTCTTCTAATGTGCCAGGCACTGCCTTAGGCACTTTCACATATGCTATTTTATTTAATCCTAGCAAATGCCTTCAGCAGTATGTTTTGCTAAATAATTTTTTTTAAGAAAAAGAAACTAGATTTAAAAAATAAAGCTGATTTAGTTAGTGCCTAATATGTACCAAACAGTAGAAATTTTATGATAACAGTATTGAACATTTTTAAGTGACAAGGTCATGGAAGTCGTCATCTTAATATCTAAATCAAGCAAAAGACAGCAAAAGCTGGAAAAATTATAGTTACCTTTCTGAGAAATACACATACATTCCTCTTAAAGTATTAAACCAAATTTGGTGGTATATTTACAAAATTCTAACATATTATGATTAAGTGTTATTTATTCAAAAACCACATGATTTAATTTAGATAGTATACTAATGTAACTCATCATACTGACCTATTGTTGAGGAAATATAATAAATAGATTTAGGAAGGATATCTGGTAAATTTCAACATGCAGTCATAATTTTAGGAATAGGAATATCTGTGACCTCATAAATCTCTGGGGAAAAATGATCTTTGTTGGATGATTAGAAATATTTTCTAAATAAATAATAATGTATGCTGATTAATCCCAAACTATAATTCTGGAGCTTGGCTTGTAATTCTTATTGACTCTATGAGAGAAGTTTCAAGTAAACAGAATTCCATTGAGAGACTATACCATAATTTCTTTACCTAAAAGAATGAATTTGGAAATAGTAGTTTCCATTTTTTGCATATTATTTTAAGTAAGTCCAAGATGAATATCTTTGTACATTAATGCCATATTCAATAATTACTGCCTTCTAATGGAATCTGTGACCACATTTGCAAAATTATGGTGACTTTAACTGTGATGACTTTTTATTTATTTATTTATTTTTGCAGTTTTTGGCTGGGGCCACGTTTGAACCCGCCATACCTAAGGTATATGCGGCTAGCACCCTACTCCTTTGGGCCACAGGCACCATGCTGATGACTTTTTTTTTTTTTTTGGTAGGATTGTAAGATTTATGAAATAAGTCTGTGCTATTTTCCTATTTTTAAAAACCTGATCTGGTTTAGCATCTTTTCAAACTCAGGTCCACTTACGCAGCACTGTAAAGCCAGCCAAGGGAACCAAGAGTTACAGCTACAGAAAGAGGCATTCTTATTTGGAAGGTGCTATGCAAGAACAGGAAGAATTCTTTAATCTAGAAATCCCTGATTTATTACAAGTTGGGGTATTTAAAAGCAGGGGTATATTTCAGGTGGGCCCAGCCCCCAAACTCAAGATATTTTAAAGTTGCAGGGTGCCATTAGTGGATTCAGAGTGGACAAATTATTAAGATAGGTGTGGCAGACACCCTGATGGGGAAATGTAAAACAAAGAATGATGCTTAGTTCTCCCTTATCTGCACTTTCCATTGGGGGGGGGTTCTGGAAAACAAATCAAGAACATATGTTAAGATGCTACCTTTTAGTTTCCACAGGGAATCAAAATACCTCATGGCTCTGTCATGCTTGGAAGACCATCGTTCCCAGCAGTTTATCCTGCAGACCATTCAAAGATAGTCAGATATGCAGAAGTTCCCCTGAAGAAGCTCAAGATCTTCCTTTATTTCTATGCTTGAGGGGACCTAGCAGGCCCCTCAGAGGTGACCCAGCCTCAGTTACCTGAACCAAAATGGTCTCAGGCTCAGTTACCTGAACCAAAATGGTTAAGAGGTCTATCCTTAAATTCCAGAATATTAGCTGTTAGAATAATCACTGTTTTTCTTAAAGACCTATAAACATAAAAAGATTGAATGAAGGACATCATAGGACCCCAATCTGCATGGACCATGTGGAAATAGATATATATAGAAATAAAAATGGAGCATAAAGTGAGATATACAGTACATTCACTTTGTCTTTTCTCTCTCTCTCTCTCTCCTTATATATTTATGTATTTTTTATATAGTAGAGTATACTTTTTTTTTTTTATATGTTGTAGAGTATCTCCATTAATATAGCCAGGTCCTTCCATAACTGGTCTAGCTAGGAAAGACAAAGAGTTTAACACCTTTAAACCTGGGATACTGAGACTTCATCTACATAACAATTTGCTAGACAAATTTCTCCCTTTCTTGCTCTCACATAACCTACATTGCCAGTGAAACATGTTTGGCCACAATCCAATCTGCCATTTCTTGTGAACTTCTGTACCTCATCAGGAGATTGAGTCTTCATTCTGAAGGCTCTTGTATATGCACATTAAATATATTACTATGGTATTTTCTTCCATTAATCAATCTTAGCCTGGTCAGTCATTTTTCAGAGAACATTCAGGAAGCCAATGGCCTTGGTGTGCATGTACACACACATGTTATATATAGACAGAGGGGTTATTGACAGAGATTATGAAGAATGACAGTGAAGCTTTGAGGGTACCAAGATATTTACCATTAATTAAAAAATGGTTTTAATTACAGAGATCCTTGAATTTCAATCGCAATACCTATAACCTGAGAGCTAATTAAAAACTTACCATGTGTTAGGTCCTCTGGTAAGAGCACTATATCCATTTGTCTCAAAGAACTGTAGGAAAAAGAGAAAACTTTTTACTCTACTCATCATAAGTTCATGGGCTGGGGCTCTGTAAATAAAACTGACCAAAGATAGGCTAATAAGATAAAAAGCAAGCAGAAGTCTATTAATGTGCACCTCATATGTACTGTAGAAGTATTCAATGAGGGATGATGCAGAGATGATCAGAACTTGGGTTTCTGTGGCATCTTAACAAAAGAACAATACCTGTTCAGAGAAATGGCAAGAGAAAAAACTTAGAGATTCTAGGGGCAGTAAATTCAGGGAAGACAAATGTATATGGAAACTAATGGTAGACAAGGTGTAGTAGTAAGGTTTGTTCATCTGTTGGTGTAGAATCATGGTACCATCTCATTTCCTGGATAGGTTGCTATTCCCTTTCTATCATGGAAAACTGATGGCAAGAATAACATTTTTGTTTTCAGGCAGATGGGTGAGGGCATAGAGCTTGTCCTATGTTTGCTTTTTCTTGATCACCATCACTGAAAAATAATCCTTATGTCATAGTGGTGTATTTGAGGGTAACATACTCTGAACTCACTTGGAATAGTCACAAAAGCCTTATGAGATAGCTGAAGTTATTATCATCATTTCATAGAACAAATGTTTATCTCCAAATTAGTTACCCAGGGCAAATAAACTGGTCAGTGGCACTCACTGGATTAAAAACTCGTGTCTGAATGCAGATACCCTTAACCACTTTCCAGAATGCCTAGGGGGTATATGGAGGTCCTCAAGTGGAATTCAGGTAATTCAAATATTTCCACATTCTATCAGAAATTAAATATTCACTTTGATTTGGCCATACCAATTAGCAAGTACATTAAATGTGTTTGCTTTGGGCTAGAATAATGTCATGTCTGGGTAAAACAGTTATAAATTAAACTATTTAATAACAAGAGCTCATTGCCAGGTATGCCCTTCCTTTGTTCATCAAAACTACAGAGTATTTAGCTTTTAAAAGGTAAAGCCAGTGATCCCCAACTTTTCACCATCAAGGGCTCTTTTATTAATTACTTAATAAAGCCTCTAGACATGGTGTTTGTCTTTTCCTTTTTTTTTTTTTTTTTTTTGAGACAGAGCCTCAAGCTGTCACCCTGGACAGAGTACTTTGGCATCACAGCTCACAGCAGCCTCCAGTTCCTGGGCTCAAGCGAGTCTCTTGCCTCCGCCTCCCAAGTAGCTGGGACTACAGGCGCCTGCCACAATGCCTGGTCACTTTTTTTGTTGCAGCCATCATTGTTGTTTGGCAGGCCCAGGCTGGATTCAAACCTGCCAGCTCAGGTGTACATGGCTAGCTCCTTAGCCTGTTGAGCCACAGGAACCAAGCCAATGTTTGTCTTTTCTTTCTTCTACCAAAGAGTGTTAGGTCACTTTTTTTGACCACTTAAGGCAGATATTTAGCAACTAAGAATAAACTACAAAACTGTCCCTTTTAAAGAAGAATTTAGAGTCCCATGCTCATACAGATAAATGGGGCCCAGTGCTTTCCCTTTGAACTCTAGTTGCTTTGGGGCACATTTCTACTCTTCAGGCATCTCTCTCTCCAAGGTAATTGGATATCCCATTTTAATACCCTCAGATCTGCCTTTAAACACCATTGTTCTCTAATTATCTCATTTCCAGGGAACTTCTCTTCAGTTGTATTGGTTCAGATATTTTCAGATCCATCCTCTGTTGCACCATCTGCAGATTTGATTACTACAAAGTTTATTCTGACCTATCAGATCATTATTAAAGGCAAAAAGAAAACAAACAGGCCTATGCTGGTCCTGCCTCCCACTGCCACATTCCAGATCTCAGATAACTGTCCTTGGGTCCAACACAGTCATTTTTTACTGTGCATAGGGCTGACACCCAAGTGTTCTTCCATTTGTCTTATGTAAGATCATTAGAAAAGCCACACTGAGCACCTCAATTAATACAGGATTAACCACCCCTGACAGTCCTATGGCATTTAAACTCACGAATCAGTCAGTTTCACCTTGCTCATTCATTCTAAGTGTTCCAGAGCCAGAAAGAATAGACACCATTAAACTATAAGTTCTCTGAGTCTAGAAACTGTGGATATTTGTGAACCTACAGTGAATTTGCAGGGATCTGTGTATGGCTCCCCAGCCCATAGTTCTATTTAACATATGGCTTTTAAAATTCTTGCTACAAAAGATATCCATGCCCTTAAAAGGCTAAGATTCCAGTGATAAAATTAACCTTTAAAACTGACTTTTTCATCATAGTAAATATTTACTTGATGAGCAATTAATACTCTAGCCATATGAAGGTGGGTGATGATATATTTCTTGATTTTCCCATTTGTAAAACGGGTAAAAGTGGCTTGTTCACAGTCATTCAGTATTACTTTCATACATGCATATTCAAACACGGGTGTATCTTTGAAGGAGCAGGAAAATCACATCCAACCCAAACCTTTTTTGAATTCACTCTTCTTCAAAAAATTTCACAGCTTTTTGGCCTCTTCTCATTCACTATATCTTGTATCTATTTTAGCACTTAGAAAATGCACACACACACAAACACACACTTGAAATAAATTGCAATGTTTTTTCAGCCAGCTTGTAAATGTGAGCACAGAGTCTGCATTTATTGCTTGATACAATTTCTTTCAGTGCCTAGCACATCATCTTGAATAAGGTTAACCACCTAATAAATCAATGAAGTGATTCAGCTCTAGGATTAGGGATAAACCTACATCTCTTTAAGTCCAGTCTCTCCAACATGTCATAGTTGTCATCTCATTTCAATTTCACTTGTCTACAGGATGTCTTTAGTCATGTCTTCCCATGCATCCTGGATCCATTCTTGTCTTATCACTATCTGGCTTAAGAATTAAACTATGGTGGATGTGGAGAAAAGGGAACACTTCTACACTGCTGGTGGGAATGCACACTAATATGTTCCTTTTGGAAGGATGTTTGGAGAGTACTTAGAGATCTAAAA
>CAUYON010172595.1:0-13778 GCA_963573935.1 Arctocebus calabarensis
TCTTGCTCTTGCTCAGGCTGATGTCAAACGCCTGAGCTCCAGCAATCCACCTGCCTGGGGCTCCCAGGTGCTAGGATTGTAGGTGTGAGCCACCACGCCTGGCCTTACCAGTAGCTTTAAAAGAAAGTTGTCCAACCCTGACTGAGAGTGGAGTAGATGGAATAGATTAACCCAAATTAGTAATCTAACCCAAATGTTTGTCTTAATTTGACTTGGAAAACCGAGAATACTCCACTAAAATTTGACACAAAGTGCTAGGTACATAGAAAGAGCAGTAGACTCAAAGCTCTTCGGTGGGCACCAAGGGTGGGGTGAGTGGCCCAAGTGGAGGATGGACGAAGAGCAACCCAGGAGGCAAAATGGCCAGAGCAGCAGGTCATGGACACAGAAGAGTGGAGGGTGTGTTGGGGTCTGCCCGGGGCTCTGGGAGGGTGGAACTGGAGAGAGGGTGGGCTGGGGATGAAAGGCTGGGCTGCAGAAGGCAGGCATTGCACTTCAGCCACTAGAAACCATCATGTATTAAAACATTAACAGTGAATCATTTGTTATTAACCTGCTAGGAGTGCTATATATATATATTTTTTTTTTTTTTGAGACAGTCCTACTTGGTCACTCACCCTCAGTACAGTGCCGTGGCATCACAACTCACCACATCCTCAAACTCTTGGGCTTAGGCGATTCTCTGCCTCAGCCTCCCAAGTTGCTGGGACTACAGGTGCCTGCCACAACTGCTGGCTATTTTTGGAGGCGGGGTCTTGCTCTGGCTCAGGCTGCTCTCCAAATCCTGAGCTCAAGCAATCTATCCGCCGTGGCTTCCCAGAGTGCTAGGATTACAGGAGTGAGCCACCACACCCGGCCAATAATGTGGGTTTTTTGGGGGCGGGGGGGGTGTTGGGGCACACTGTGGAGGTTTTTGAAAGACCGGCCAATTTTTGAATAGGGGTAGTTGGTAAAACGATTGGATTGCAAGGTGAGAATTCAAACTGGGTAAAGTTAAGGCCTGTTCTGACTAAGGCTTACTTAACTCAATATGTGGTTCACAGGCTGGGGGGGAGATTGAGAATGAACATTTAAAAATTTTTAGGGCAGGGCAGCACTTGTAGCTCAGTGGGTGGGGTGCCGGCTACATACCTCAAGATGGTGGGTTCGAACCCGCCCCAGGCCAGCTAAAAAAACAACAATGAAACTGTAACAAAAAAAATAGCTGGGCTTTGTGGCAGGCACCTATAGTCTCAGCTACTTGGGAGGTGAAGCAAGAGAGTTTGAGGCTGCTGTGAGCTGTGATACCACATCACTCTATCCAGGGTGACAGTTTGAGACTCTGTCTCAAAAAAAAAGAAAAAAGAAAATTTGGGGCAATTTGTCAGAATAATTTTGTTTTTTGAATCTAAAAATAAAAAAAACCTAATAATTAATAATTCAAACAAAATTTGGAACTTTTTTTTTCTTTTTGAGACAAAGTCTCACTTTTTTGCCCTTGGTAGAGTGCTGTGATGTCATAGCTCGCAGCAACGTCATAGCTCGCAGCAACCTCAAACTCTTGGGCTCAAGTGATCCTCTTGCCTGAGTTTTTCACTTTTTTTTTTTAAGTAGAGATGGGGTCTTACTCTTTCCCAGGCTGGTATTAAACTCAAGAGCTCAGGCAATCCACCTGCCGTGGCCTCCCAGAGTGCTAGATTTACAGGCGTGAGCCACAGCGCATGGCCTGGAACTGTATTTTGTATATTTTTATATCCAGCTCACATTTTTAGTAATTCATATTTATTGCATTTTACAAAGTACAGAACAGATTGGGATTTTATTTTAATTAATTTATTATTATTATTATTATTTTAGCAAGTAGAAGGTGTAGGATGAGGGTCCAGAGCCATTGCCCCAGATTGAAATGTAAAGAAAATAAGTTCTTTTTGAGACAGAGTCTCACTCAGTTGCCCTGGGTAGAGTGCTGTGGAGGCATAGCTAACAGCAACCTCAAACTGCTGGGTTCAGGGGATTCTCCTGCCTCAGCCTCCTGAGTAGCTGGGACTATAGATGCCTGCCACAACATCTAGCTAATCTTTCTAATTTTAGTAGAGACGGGGTCTCACTCTTATTCAAGCTGGTCTCAAGCTCCTGAGCTCAAGCAATCCACCTATCTGGGTCTTCCAGAGTGCTAGTGCTAGGTGTGAGCCACCTCACCCTGCTGGAAAAACAAATTCTTTACCACAGGTAGTTTGGAAACCACTGGACTGGAGTCAGAATAATACAAGGCAAGACTTCTCTCTTCTACTTTAGGTTAGCTTACTGGGAAAGAGAGAGAGAGTACACCTACAGCTAGTTTAAAAGTCAACTGTTAATTCCTATTAGTGTAGTGCTGAGTATCCAAAAATGTTGACTGTTAAGAAACTTGTAGTTTGGGGGTGTGTGGGGGGAAATAATGTAATGAAGAATAATAAAATACATGTATTTAGAAAAGTAAAAAATAAATAAATTCTTCCAGAATATCTCTTGATAAAGGCAGGGGTAAGGAAAAGTCACTTCCTACACATTTGCCTCCTAGGAACAAAATAAAGACTGGCACATTCATTTATGATCCCTTCCATATGATGGCCTTTGTCATTAACCAGTTTAATCAAATAAAATAATTTCTCCATTAGAGGATACCATCAATTGTAAAAAGCATCATTTGCTTAATTTCAAATAATTTACACATCAGTAGAAAGCACGCTTAATCTTGGGTGTGGTAAAAATGCTCTAATCTGCATTAGAGCCAAAAAGATTCTAGTTCTCATATTTTCTGTAATAAAATATGTGCCTAGGCCAGTCGCAGGTGCTCCTTCCTATAATCCTAGCCCTCTGGAAGGCCAAGGCAGGTGAATCTCCTGAGCTCAGGAATTTGAGAACAGCCTGAGCCAGAGTGACACCTTGTCTCTAGTAAAAGTAGAAAAACTAGCCAGGAGTAATGGTGGGCCCCTATAGTCCCGCTACTCGGGGGCTGAGGGAAGAGGATCTCTTGAGCTCAAGAGTTTGAGGTTGCTGTGAGCTATGATGACACCACGACACTCTATCCAGGGAGACAAAAGAATACTGTTAACTTAGTGAACCTGTTGGCATCTGAATGATGTCCACATATAGACAATTCGAAGTGTAGAAAACCAGGATATTGTCAAGTGCTGACTTCCTGAAATATTATGTGAGCAACCTTTGATAAGATAAACCTGAGTTAATTTTTACCATGGGAAGGGAAGTCAATTTCATTAACAGAGTCTTGGTTTTATCTCTGAATAGTGAGTGCAAAGTTACATATTTAATGGTACTTAAGATTCTGGTTTAAATACGTCTTTCAATTCATCAGCTTGATTAGGTTTGGTAAGAATCATGATCTGTTAGTTTGTTACTGATGTGCGTAGAAAGGCCAAGCTTTTCAGGTAAGTTCAAATAGTCTTACGGAGTAAACAATCATCAGAGGCTATCTATTGAAGAGGTAAATAGTCTGATGCTAATTTAAATGGATTTTTCAGGAAGTTTGGAACAAACAACAAATTATTTGCAACTTTTGTTTTCCTAGGAAGGAAATTGGAAAAAGTGGAAGAGTAGAATTATGCTAATGTGGACAGTAAACTGGACAGGTGCAGATGATTCAATTCTCAAGGTCCCTGAAGGCGGTGACCATACAATGTACTATCTAAACAGAGATGTTTTTGAGACTAAAAAATGTCTCTAATAATAATGGCATTGAGACCAACATATAACCTGAGATATTCCCAATTAAAGCTGGCTGTACAGTTAACCTATGACAGCAAGATGCCATACTTTCCAGGTACATAGTCTACATTCCCTCTCTGCCCCAAAGAAGAGAATTGTGTAACCTTCAATAAAGCCATTTTGTTTCCTAGAAGAATCACCTTGTGAAAATAAGACACATCACTGAAAGGTGAGACCTAATGTCATCCCATGGAGCAATCATGGCAGCCAGAAGTTTTGAGATTCTGTTCTGCCTTAGTTTCACTTCCTACACAGCTCCAAAAGTATCAGTAAAGGGAGGTTGAGTATGTCATTTATAAGTAGAATTTTTGCTTTGTTAGCTTGTTTCTGTTCAGGTTAGGTACAATATGGTAAGTAGTTAACATGGTAGCTGGATTGTGTGCGTTCAAATCCTGGCTCAACCACTTACTAGCTAAGTGAACGTGTGTGCCTCAATTTCCTTGTCTGCACTATGGGAATAATAGTAGCATTATGCAATGGGTTGTTATGAGGTGATAATGAGCTAATAAACATGAAATAGTTTGAACATACTGTAGCAAAGAGATGGCAAACTACAGCTTGGGCCCATTGCCCCTTTTTGTATAGTCTGTGAGCTAAGAATGGTTTTCATATTTTTTAGGTTAAAAACAGAAGCAAAAATAATAATTTGTAACAAGTTAAAATTACATGAAATTAAAATGTCAGTGTCTTTGTTAAAGTGTTATTGGAGTACAGGTAGGCTCATTCTCTTATTTATCGTTTATGACTGTTTTGTGCTACAATTACAGACTTGAGTAGTTAAGACAGAGACAAGAGGGTTCGGTCCTGTACAAAAAAAGTTTACTGATTCCTCCTTTAGCAAATAGTGTCTGTGCTTTCCTCAGATTCCCTTTCTTTACCAATTCTCTGTGCTCCTACACTGGCTTTGTATACTTTTACTATAAAATCTTTTTTTTTTTTGAAAGAGAGAGAGTCTCATTTTGTTGCTCTTGGTAGAATGTGGTGGCATCATAGCTCACAGGAACCTCAAACTCTTCTGCTCAAACTCCTGACCTCAAGCAATCCACCTATCTTGGCCTTCCAGAATGCTAAGATTACAGGTGTGAGCATACTTTAACCGCAAACTTCTTCACTTTAACTCTCTTTGGATGACTACCTTTGAGCAATATATACCACTTTGCACACGCAATGGTTTAGAAATACCTGAGAGTTTACATTTCCCAGTCCTATCACAGCCCTTTGCCTATAACTAACTTGTATGCAAGTATGAAAGTAATGCCTCAAGTTGAGGTAAATTCTGAGGAGTGATTTATACTTCATAGATCCTTCTATATTTCAGATACGTCTTATTGGGAAGTGACTTATCTTACAGCCTGCCACTTCAGTATTTTGCCTTGATTGGAGATGGCAGGGTTGAGTTTTCCAATTACCGCTATCTTTCCCTTTAAAATAATTCTAAGAAGGAAAGCACTAAATCTGGTATAATCTCAAAAAATTGTGTTCATCGTTCTGAAGCAATGATGCCATAATGTCTCCTTACTGCAATTGCTCAGGTTTTGCTACTTAGGTTGATGTTCCTGGTCGAGTCATCTAGAAATAAGCTTCATTTCTCCAGGTCCAGTCACTCGCAGTTTTTGCCTGCCCATTATATATCGAACCTATGCTAACTACTGAGAACACAGTGAATGTAACATAACATAGGCCTTGAAAAGTCTGTACTTTTGTGAATTATTTGTAATTTTATGTGTTACTAGAGAACAGAATGGATCTGCCGATATATTTCAAATTTGGGGGTGTCAACACAATGATATGCTCAATAAATACTTATTAAATGTAATTGTATCTTATCATTGTCAAGAATTTAAATCTATCTAGCCAAGACAGCTTAATTTCCTATGCAATTTCTGGTAAAAGGAATCACTGACATTTAACGCAACATGATGTAATACCACCAGGAATGGGCAGCTGACTGAGAACCTGAAGTCCTAATCCCTTCTTCTCACCCTAAGTGACCCTAGACAATTCTTTTTATTCTGTGAACCTCAATTTCTTCACCTAGAAGATTAAGATGCCAGACCAGATTACACAGGAGACTTCTGATTCCTCTGAACTCTGATTCTTTAGCAATGCCTGACTTCTCGTGAACTAATAAACCTTACTTTTGGGTCCTATTCAATAGGACGTGTAATACAAAAGTTGAACTACAGAATTTTTAATGGGATAAACCTAATTTTGAGGGTAAAACTAATATGCCCCATGATTAGTCTGTCTACAGTCTCAGGTATAAAAAGAACATTTCCCCAATATGTCATCCTTAGACTTCACTCTTTTACTTAAAGTGTCTGTAATAAGTTCCAAAATTATTTGTGAATTATTTTCTGCATCAAATTTATAGACAGAACCAAGTTTCAACCTATTTTGTTCTGTTCCAACAAATTTCCTTGCTTTATCAAGTTATTTTTCAGATTTTAAAATTCTTAATACATTCAAAGTTGTTCCATCTTTTCTCAGACCGTCTTTACCTCTTTCTTAGGTCCCCAGTTCTCAGTACGAGTCTTGAAGCTAGTAAAAATAGAGCACATCAGAAAAATAGCAGAATAGGATTTTCCAGCACTCATCTCATCCCCAAAATATCAATTTGAGTAGCTACATATACACGAAAATCCCTTCACACTAGCTGGGAAATCCAGGAGAGAGATTACAGCATCTGAGTAGAGCACAAGAATAAGGAAAGATGAACTGAAGCATGTAGGAAGGACAGTTTCACATTACTCATACTACCCCTCCTTCAAGGTTGGGCAGCACATTGCCAAAAGAGTTACCCTCCATATAGGGGAAGGAGAATGAAATGAGTACTCAACTTTGCTTCGTTTTGGTTTGGTTTTTTGAGACAGAGTCTTATTCTGTCTCACTGGGTACAAGTACCATGGCATTCCTCATAGGAACCTCAAAATCTTGGGCTCAAGAGATCCTCTTGCCTCAGCCTCCCAAATAACTGGGACTATAGGTACCCACCACAATGCCCAGTTATTTTTAGAGATGGGCTCTCCCTAGTTCTATCTCAGGCTGTTCTGAAACTCCTGAGCTCAGACGATCCACTTACCTCGACTTCCCAGAGTGCTAGCATTACTGGTGTGAGCCACTGACTCCAGTACCAAGCCCACCTCGGGCTCTGAGCTCATCCCAGCACCAGGCTCCCAGCCTGCCCCAGCACCAGGGCAGGGACCACAACTCCTGAATCCAGACTAGCCTTTGCAGACCCAGAATCCAGACATAATCCATCATTAGGCTAGCCCCTGGGAACCTAGGATATAGGCCCATACCATAGACTCAGGCACCAGGTTTATCCCTACAGACACACATTCCAGACCTATGCCTGCAGACACATGCCTCAGTCCAGCCCTGAAAATCCAGGCTCCAGCCTGGCTTCTGTGGACGTACCTATGAGATCTGCCCTCCCACTGACTTGAAATCCTGGCTAGCTCATCTGAAGACATCAGCAATGAACCCATTCGTGGACTTCAGCAGAATCTCTGGATGGGTTAATTGGTAAGGTGCTTTCCCTGAAAAAGTCATTCTGCAGAGGTGGGAAGAGTGTCTAGTTCTTCAAACGCACAGACATCAATCCAAGGCCACAAGGATCATAAATAATCAAGAAAATATGACACCATCAAAGGAACAAAATATAGCACAGGTTACTTACCCTACAGAAATAGAGATCTACAAACTGGCTACTAAATAATTTAAAATAATCATCTGAAATAATTTCAGTGAGATACAGAGAAACCATATAGTCAACCAAACAAAATCAGAAAAACCATAATGAAAAAATGAGAAGTTCAACAGTTAGCTAGAAACCATAAGAAAAGAAACAAATAGACATTCTGGGACTGAAGGACAGAATGATTAAACTGACAAATTTTATGGAAACTTCAACAGCTGATTTGATCCAACAGAGGAAAAATCAAAGCAATCTCAAGCAATAAGAACTAACTGGAAGCATCACATGATCTGCTTCCAAAATGTACTACAGAGCTATAGTAACAAAACATAATGGTACAGGCATGAAAGAGACATTAGACTAATGGAGAAGTCAGAAATGAAATTACACTTTATGCAATCAAAAGACCTTCAACAAGAGTGCCAAGAAGACACATGGGGAAAGGGATGTCTCTTTATTATAATTCTGGAAAAACTGTACATGTAGGTACAGAAGATTGAAAGTGGGCCCTTATGCATGTATTGCACCATCTGCAAAAATCAATTCAACTCAAAATGTATTAAAGACTTAACTGTAAAACTGCCAGAATAAAATACAAGAAAAATGGTTTTCAACATTAGTCTAGGCAATTCTTTTTTTGGATATGACACCAAAGCACAGGTAAAAAAAGCAAAAATTTGTCAAATCGGATTGCATCAAAATGAAAACTATTTGTACAGCAAAGAAAATAACAGAATGAAAGGAACAATCTAAGAAATGAGACAAATATTTTAAAATCATATATCTGATAGTAATTAATATCCAGAATATAGAGAAACAACTCAATAGCAAGGAAACTCCTCAATTTAAAAATAACCACTCAGAATGGCCTGAGTAGACATTTCTCAGAAGAAAACATACAAATGGCCAACAGGTATATGAAAAGATGCTCGACACACTAATTATCCAGCAAATGAAAATCAAAACCACAATGAGATATCACCCCTGCTAAAGATAAAAGACAATAAATATTGGCAAGGATGTGGATAAAAGGGATCCGTGATATACTGTTTATAAGAATGTAAATTGGTACATTATGGAAAACAGTATGGAGGTTTCCAAAAAGTTAAAAATGGCATATGATCCAACAATCTCACTTCTTGATATATTTTCAAAGGAAATGAAATCAGTCCCAAAGCACTTCCATGTTCACTGCAACATTATGCACAATGGCCTGGATGTGGAACCAAACTAAATGCCAGTCAACAGATGAATGGATAAAGAACATACAATATACATAAACATATATTATATACACAGTAATCATAAAATATTATTCAGTCTCACAAAAGAAGGAAATCCTGTCATTTGTAATGATATGGATGAATGAAAGATATTCCAATGTGGGAAATAATCCTGACACATAAAGACAAATACTACATAATCTCACTTATCAGGAGACTCTTAAAAAGTGAAACATACAGGGCAGCACCTGTGGCTCAAAGGAGTGGGGGGCACTCCTTTATATTGTCCCATATAGTGGAGGTGGCAGATTCAAACCCAGCCCCAGCCAAAGACTGCAAAAAAAAAAAGTGGAATTTACAGAAGCAGAAAGTAGAGCGGCAGTTGTTAGGGACTGAGGGACAGGAGAAATGGGGAGATATTGATGAAAAGGTATAATTTTAGCTATCCAAAATGAATAAATTATGGAAATTCAATATAGAGCATAGTAACTATAATTAATAATACTCTATTGTATGCTTGAAATTTGCTAAGAAAGTAAAGCTTAAATATTTTCACAATGAGAATGATAATTATGTGAGGTGATGGATATATTAATTACCCTGATTGTGGTGATCATTTTACAATGTGTGTGTGTGTGTGTGTATATATATATATACACACCATATGCCTCACATTGGATACCAAAAGTATACAAATTTTTATTTTTCAGTTATACCTCAATAACACTGAACAAAAGACTTGTAGGAATTTAAATCTAAAGCAGCTCCTGTTCCAAAAACAATATGAAACTTGGATATAGAAAGTAGAAGTAAATTGGGCTGCTATAAACAATCTGGTACAGATATCTTTGAGATATCTCTCAAAAATAATAAAACAATAAATTATGACAAATAAATGAAGAGAATAGTATTTAATACAATATTAAATTAATTAAAATGATGCCAAAACATTGTAAAAAATAAAACATACAGAAGAAAGAAATAAAAAATAAATAGTCTGATAGCAGATTTAAACTTAACTACGTCTATAATCATATAAGTTTAAATGATATCTAATTTGTAATTAAATTGACAGAAGTTGCCAGATTGTATTAAAAAGTAATACCCAATAGCTTGCTATATTCAAAAATGCAATTTTACTATAAAATCATAAAATTATTAAAAGTAAGATATGGTAGGCCAGGTGCGGTGTCTCATGCCTGTCATCCCACCACTTGGTAGCCCAAAGTGGGCAGATGGTCTCACAGGTTCGAGACCAGCCTGAGCCAGAGCTAGAGCTTGTCTCTAAAAATAGCCAGGCATTGTGGTGGGCACCCGTAGTCTCAGCTACTTGGGAGGCTGAGGCAAGAGAATTGCTTAAGCCCAGGAGTTTGAGGTTGTCGTGAACTATGATACCATAGCACTCTACCAAGGATGACAAAGTGAGACTCTGTCTCACACAAAAAAGAGACAAACAAATAAAAGTAAAAGTAAGGGACAGAAAAATTTATAACATGCTAGTAAAGTACTAAGGAAAAGAGAGTTGAAGTGGTTATTTTAATATCAAAATATATGTAAGAATAAGAATATTACTAGGATAAAGAAAATATTTTTATAGTGATGATGGGATTAATACATCAAGAATATATAATTTCTTTAATGATTTTACACCTAATAATAGATCTTAAAATTATATAAAGTATAAGTTGTAGAAATTCAGGAAGAAATGAGCATATGAAATTTAAATGTATGTCTATTAATAACTGATAAGAACAAGTAGACATGTAACTAAAAAGAGAGAATATTTGAAAAACATTATTAATCAATTTGTTCCAAATGACACAAGAACACAACATCTAACAACAGGTAAATAATTGCTGTCCAGCAGCCAGATAGACTATATTCTGGTAAATAAAACAATTCTCAATGAATTTAATATGTTATACCCAATATATTCTTTGAGAACAATGGAATTGAATTAGAAATATAATATATAATATAATAATATAATGATCTCTGGAAAAAGCCAACATCTTGGAAAAGAAATAACATCCTTGTATGTACTCAAATACAGAGCTCATGTTGAGGGCTCTGTTCCGTAAATGTCAATGAGTCAAATTGGTTGATAATATTGTTCAGTTCTTCTCTGTTTTTCATTATTTTCTATTTTTTCTATCACTTCCTGAGAGAAGTGTGTTGAAATTTCAAGCAATAATTGTTTGAAATTTAAAAACTATGCTATTTAATTTTTCTTTGTAAGATGTTTATTCCTATTTGTTTCATATTTATCCTTTGTGTCATAAAAGGTCAAAATGGAAATTTAAAAGTATCTCAAAACTGAATTAAAATGAATCAAAACATCGGAATATCTCAGATGCTCCTTGTGTGGTACTTAAGGAGAATTGTCTTGCTCTAAATTCACACATTAAAAAATGAGAAAGTTCTCCAATCATAAATTTGATTTATAGCTTTAGGAGATAGAAAAGAGATTAAACTCACAATTTGTAGGAGAAAGAAGGTAATGTAGAGCAGAGAAGGAACCAATGCAAGTAAAGATGAAAAAAATAAGAATCAATGAAATCAAAAGCTAATATTCTGAGTCAATACAATTGATAAACCACTAGCTAGACTGATCAATTACAAAAGTGGAAACCTAAATTAGCAATATCAAAATTGGAAGATAACATCCAAATAAATTTTGTCTAATGGATAATAGAAAATGTTGTAAAAACTGTCATGCCAATAAATTTAAAAATTTGATGAAATAGCTAAATTCTGTAAAAGAAAAAAGTATCAAAGCTAATGCAAGAAGAAATAGATAATCTGAGTAGTCCTTTATTTATTAAAAAAATACATATAATTAAATGCTTTTCCACCTTGCTCTACCCCCACCAAAATGGCTTCCTTGGTGAACACTTCTAACTTTTTTTTTTTTTTAATAATTTTATTGAATCATAATTATGTACATTGGTGCAATCACAGGGCACGATTCATATACATTCAGAAATATTTTGACTTCTAACTTTTTTAATGAAAAAATATCATTCCTAAATAAACTTTGCAACACATTGAAAGGTATGGACAAACTTCAATTTATTCTATGAGGCCAGCATTAGGGTTATGTTAAAAGAAAACAAAGATATTACAAGAAAAGAATCTAAAGACCAATAATTTATCATGAACATAGATGCAGAATTTCTAACCCTTTCAGTAAATTACTTTTAGCAATACATTAAACAAAATGTATAATGTCTCAAGACAGGTGAAATTTATTTCAAAAAAGTGAATTGGGTATAACATTTAAAATTCAAGCTGTAATGAATCATATTAAAAACAGATGAGCAAACTATTTGGTTTTTGTGAAAATGTTCTGTGTCTCCATTTTGTTGGTGGTTATATGACTGTGTAATTTTGTCAAAACATACAGAATTATTTCCCTACAAAGGATGATTTTTAATCTAAGTAAATTATATATCAATAAGTTTTACTTTTAATCACATTAATAAAATTGAAATGTATAATGGGTCTAGAAGAATTTTGCTAAATATACATGGTTATGTATCTTAAAGATGGTGTTTTTAAATTTTATTTAACTGTATTTCACTCCCTAATTCTATGACCACAAAAAATAATAAATAGCAATTAATCAAACACTATCTACGTTGAGGTACAAAAAGGAACATAGTGTCTCTTGCCATAAATCTTGTCCATATGGTAAAGGTACAATATTGGCACTAAAACCTAATGTCCATCTGGACAGAGATACTTTTACTGCATGAGGTAAAACTTTCAAAATTAGCCATCTGTTTGTATGCCATTTTTGCCAAAATCCAAAACCTGTAAATAAAATAAAACAATATGTACATGGAAAAGAGAATCACAGGGGTAATATGGTATTTATTTAGCACAATAAATAGTCTTTTGAAAACATAAATTAAAAATTGTCAAATGCAACACTTTTTCTAACTTGAAAAGATACAACCTTTATATTTTCTGTGCAATAACAGCTAATGTGTATACTGATCTTCAAGTCCGCAAATGTCATACTAATTTCCAGTTATCTGACCTTCATCTAAGAGTTTATGATTTAGACTAAACCAAGTTTATTCTGATTTATTTCAGTGGTAAAAGAGCAAGTGATAAAAGGGTATTACTTATGTGTATTGGAAAGTAGTAGTCTATAATAGCATGCTGTTTCTTCAAGCAGCAATGTGAAATAATTGAGAACACGCACCTTCAAATAAGATACACCAAGGTTCAAATCTTAGTTTTTCCTATGTCAACTGTGCAACCTTAGGCAAATTATTATATTTGCGCCTCTTTTGTGAACAAGAGTTTATCTCAGCTTATTGGATATTTGAGGATTTAGATGAGAGGTCTTTGTCCATTCAGATTTCTGTCACAAAGCACGGCATCCTGGGTAGCTTATAAACAAGAAGAATGCATTTTCCACAGCTCTGGAATCTGGAAATGCGAGATCCTGGGTGCTAGTATGGTTGGGTGAGGCCTCATTTCTGTGTTGCAGACTGCCAACCTCTTATACCCTCTCATGGGAGAAAGAGGGTTAGTTAATTCTCTGGCCTCTTATTAGGGTGCTAATCCGCTTATGAGGGCTCCACTTTCATGGCCTAATTTCCTCCCTTAGGCCTCATTTTCAAATGCAAGTAAAGCATTCCGGTTGCCACATGCTGATAATGAGGGGGTGTGAATGTTTATTTCACTGCATTACAGCATAATCATTACTTATTATAATGAATAAAATATTTATTAGTATGATTATTATCCTAAAATGTGCTTGTAAGTACGAGCAGTGAGTGGTGGTGAATATAATTTTGCTAAGTTAATGACATATGCAAGGACTTTTTTCCAAAAAAAATCATTTTTCCAGGCTCGGCGCCTGTGGCTCAACGGGCTAAGGCGCCAGCCACATACACCTGAGCTGGTAGGTTCGAATCCAGCCCAGACCCGCCAAACAACAATGATGACTGCAGCCAAAAAAGGGCCAGGCGTTGTGGCGGGCACCTGTAGTCCCAGCTACTTGGGAGGCAGAGGCAAGAGACTCGCTTGAGCCCAGGAATTGGAGGTTGCTGTGAGCTGTGATGCCATAGCACTCTATTCATGGTGACAGCTTG
>CAUYON010172596.1:0-61393 GCA_963573935.1 Arctocebus calabarensis
GAACTTGTCATTTTTGAAACTAAACGTATTCTGGTGCTTCTGAGGCCTGGAACGAGCCACGTTGCCTTTCTGAGAGCTCATAGCCAAAACCACAGCCAACCCGTGCCGGATGCAGGGGAAAAATATACTAGGAAAACCAATCAGTAATGTTAATTTTCTAAGAGGTCATTTTGCTAAGTGGGGGTAGGGATGGTCAAGATGGCCAAGTAAGAGACAGGAAACAGCACTTGTCAGATTGTCCTGGCTAGAGTTGGAAAGGTTTGACAGAGATGAGCTGGAGCAATTATAGTCTAGATGTTAATGATAAGGAGAGGAAGCAGAGGAATCTGGCAATTCCACAGAGAAGAGATGTGAAGATCAGAAAGAGGAAGAAAGAGAGGAGAGAACAGAGGCAGCACCAGAAAAGCCTGAAGCCAAATAGAAAGGTAAGGGCGATCCTCTCCCCAACTCGGGTGTCTTCAGCAGGACACAGGAGCTCTCACCAGGTGGGAGAGTGCCATGAGGTACCAGAGAGTGAGCTTTCCTGCACCTAGATGTTTCCTTTTCTGCATCTTCCCCATTCCTGGCATAACAGCAATTTTGGCTATAGCCTCAAGGCTATTCTCACTTCCCATAGCAACCAGAGAAAGTACTCAGTGCTGAGGACTGATTCCCTCTATGCTGGCATGTGGTGGGTTGCCTATCCAGCAGTGTGGATGGCCACACTGCTCTGTTACCCCTGAAGCATAGACTTGGGGAAGGGAACCTGGGCCCCATTCTCCTCCCCGCCCCCCACCACCATCAACCAAGAGAGTGTACAGCGCTGTGCTGAGGCCTGCTCCTCTCCATATTGGTATCTGGTGGGAATTCCTGGTAGTGGATTCGTCAGGTGGACTGGACCAGTGATCCCTGTGTGCAGCTGCAGTGCAGGGAGACTGGGCCCTGCCCCTCTCCAATAGCAAGTCAGAGTGTGTTTGGTGCTGAGGCCTGCTTTTCTCTGCAGGTGTTTAGTGATACTAGGATAGTACTTTGTACCAGAGGCTTTTTCCCGCTGCTATGGGAGTGTATCCTATGCCGTGTCCGCCACTGAGAGCAGAGACACATGGACTAGAGAGCTGGATTGAAGTGGCAAAGGAATGCATATGCCTGATTTCAGGGGAGGGGGCTGTGGAATTTCAGGAAGCAAATGGGAGGGATGGTCAGCCCATTCTACAGAGAAACCAGGCAAATGAATAGGGTTGGAAGAAACCTGGCCTAGGGCCTTTGCAATCACTCAGAATAAGCCTCCCCCCCCCCAGCCCTCCTGACTTGGAGAGATTGCTCTGAACTACATGTCAGTGGTGCCCGCTACTTGCCAAATAAGAGACCTCTGAGCCCTGCTGAGATTTAGCAAAGCTCCTCAGGCTCTTGCATTCCAACCGGTCTTGCTACTCCTCTCTAGGGGGAAGAGGGACCAAATAATGCCCTAGGAACTTCAGGGTCCCTGAAACTTGGGGTGTTTGTGTGCCCTACGTGGGGCCCAGAGCCCACCACAGACAGAAAAAGAACATTTTGGCAGCTGACTCTTCCACACAAACTTCACTCAATGGCTGGGAGAACAACCATAGGTAAACACAGTGTCTTCCAACTCAAGCAGGTAGGGAGCAGCAGAATTGTACCCCTAAGTATAAGCCACCAACTCAGAGATTAAGCTTGGGGACCAAAATTCATTATACCCTATTGGGAAGAGGTGAAAATAGTCAGTCAGAGGTAACCCAAGAGGTTCACCAAACCTACTAGAGCAAACCTGCCTACTCAAAGGCAACTTAAGTACAGCCCTTATCCCTCTAACATAGGCAGGGATTGATCATTGGAGACTTGGACACAGGTTGGTAAGCCAGCCCTAGCACCCCCAGCTCTTAAGTAAGAGGTCCGATGGGGTGCAATCAGTGAAAGAACTCTAGAGGCATGAAAAATTAGAGTGAAAGGACACCCTCAAAAGAAATCAAAACTCCTTACTGATGGATGCCAACCTAAACAAAATAGTTAAAATGACAGATGAAGAAATTTGAATGTGAGCAATAAGAAAGCTCAATGAAATACATGAGAAAATAGAATCCCAACACAAAGAAGCCACAAACAAATGTAGGAAATGATTCAAAAATTCTCTAAAAGAAATTGGATTATTAAAGAAAAATCAAGCAGGCTTGGCACCTATAGCACTGGCCACATACACTGAGACTAGCGGGTTTGAACCCAGCCTGGGCTAGCCAAACAACAATAACAACTGCAACAAAAAAATAGCCAGGAGTTGTGGTGGGTGCCTATAGTCCCTGCTACTTGGGAGGCTGAGACAAGAGAATCATTTAAGCCCAAGAGTTTGAGGAGTGCTGTGGTGTCTACCCAGAGTGACATAGTGAGACTCTGTCTAAAAAAAAAAAAAAAAAAAAAGCAGAAATTCTGTAAATAAGAAATTTATTCAAGGAAGTACAAAAAACAGTGGAAAGCCTTAATAGTAGGCTAGATTAGGCAAAAGAGAATCTCAGAACTTGAAAATAACACTTACGAGATAAGTCAGTCAGTCAAACAGAAAAAATAGAGAAGAGGAACAAACAAAGCCCACAAGAAATGGGATTATGTAAAATAGCCGAACATAAGAATCATAGGCACCTCAGAGAGTGAAGAAGAAAATACACAGGGTTGGGTAATTTATTTGAGGGAATAATTTAAGAAAGTGTCCCTGACCTTGCTATAAATCTAGATATCCAGGTACAAGTTGCACAAAGGACTCCCAGGAGACTCATTGGAAACAGGCAATCACCACTACACATTTTGGCTGGCAAAAGTAAACACAAAAGAGTCACTGGGAGGCTCACTAAGGTGAAAATAGCAGGTAACTTGCAAAGGAAGATCTATGAGACTAACTGCAGACTTCTCAACTAAGTTTCATATTTGTGGAAGAAGTCCTTTTTTAAACAAGGAAGTGCTAAAGGAATTTGTGAAGATCAGATCAGCCCTGTAAGAAGTAGTCAGACCTGGATTTTATACTGATCAGCACAATAGGCACCCACTTGTGTGAAAACATACAAAAGCTAATGTTCAGAGTTCGGATACCACAGTGACTCAAGAGGTAAAACAAAGCAATAAGGGTCTACTCCAAGGGATGAATAGAAATCCACCACTTATCAGTTCCTTCAGTGAATATGAATGACTTGAACTCTCCACTCAAGAGGCATAGACTGAATGGATGAAAAAACACATGCAAGTAGCTGTTGTCTACAAGAAATACTTCTAACCCATAAAGACTCATTTAGACTCAAGGTGAATGGATAGAAAACAATATTCCATGCAAATGCAAAACAAAAGAAAGCTGGTGTAGACATTCTCACATCAGGTAACAAAGACTTCAAGCTGACAAAAGTAAAGAAAGACAAAGATGGTCATTATATAAGGATAAAGGAAACAATTCAACAAGAAGCCTTTACAATCCTGAATATTTATGTACCTAAGGCAGTAGTGCCCAGACTCATAAAGCAAATCCTACTTGATTTAAACAGAATGACAATAGCAGTGCCACCTGAAAGATCCTCCAAACAGAAAACAATCAAAGAAATAATAGACTTAAACAGAACTCTAAAACAAATGGACCTTATAGATATTTATAGACTTTTCTGTCCCCAAACTACCAAATATACTTTTTTCTCATTAACGCATGGAACGTTCTCTAAAATTGATCATATTCTAGTGTATAAAATATGTCTCAACAGATTACAAAGAAAAACCCCAGAAATTATACCATGTATCTTCTCATACCACAGTGGAGTAAAACTAGAAATTAATTCTAACAGAAACACTTACTGCTATATAAAGTCATAGAAACTAAACAACCTATTACTGCATGATAATTCAGTCAAGGAGGAAATAAAGATGGAAATCAGAAGATTCTTTGAACTAAATGATAATGGAGACACAAGTTATCAAGATCCATGGGATATAGCAAAAGCAGTACTGAGAGGAAAACTCATAGCCCTGAATGCCTACATCCAAAAGACAGATCACAGACCAACAATCTTATCCGTTATCTCAAGAAACTGGAAAAGGAAGAGCAAACCAATCCCAATCCCTGCAGAAGAAAAGAAGTAACCAAGATTAGAGCAGACCTAAATGAAGTTGAAAACAAAAGAACTATACTGAAGATTAATGAAATAAACACTTGGTTCTCTGCAATGATAAAATTGACAGGCCTCTTGCTAACTTAACCAGAAACAAAACAAAAAAAGGACTGTATACGCTAAGCAATTTGAAAAAGGAGAAATCACGCTAATAATCATGGAAGTACAAAATATCATCTCTGAAGATACAATGTCAGACAATTAAGTTTGTGAGCTCATCCTAGAAAAAGTGCTACATACCTCCTTGCTGAATATTACTATTGTCACCTTGGAAGTGTTCCTCTTGGCCATCTGGTGACTGTGCACTTTATCTAGGATGAGTTTGTGAAATTCATTGTCTGCACCTCATAAAAATTTCCATGCTGATAAACTTAAAAATGTAGAGGAAATAGATTATTTCTTGGAAACACACAACCTTCCTAGGCTCAATCAGGAAGAAATAGAACTGAACAATAATTAAGTACCAAAATTGAAGCAGTGATACAAACATACCAACAAAAAAAAAATTCAGTTTCACACATGAATTTTACCACACCTGCAAAGAAGAGCTCCTACCTATCCTGCAGAAATTATTCCATAACATTGAGAAATGTTCTCCAACTTGTTCTATGAAGCCAGTGTCACCTTGATACCAGGAAAGGGCACAGTGAAAAAAAAATTACAGACCAATATCCCTCATGAATATAGATGCAAAAATTTTTAAGAAATCTTAGCAAACTGAATTCACCCACATAACCAACAAAATAATTCACCATGACCAAATGGGCTTGTATCCTAGAGCTACAAGGATGGTTCAGCATTAACGAGTCTGTAACTGTAATTCACCACATAAATAGAAATAAAAACAAAGACCTTTTGATCCTCTCAATAGACACAGAAAAAGCATTTGACAAAATTCAATTCCCTTTATGATAAGAACACTTAACAAAATTGGCATAGGTGGACATACGTCAAAATTATGAATGCAATATATGACAAAACCACAGCTAACATTCTGAATGGGAAAAATTGAAAGCATTGCTTTGTAGAACTAGATCCAGACAAGGTTACCCACTTACCACTTCTATTTAGCATACTGTTGGAAGTCTGAGCCAGAGCACTCAGACAAGAGAAATCAAGGGTATCCAAAAGGGGAAAAAAGAGGTCAAACTATAATTCTTAGCTGACTATATGTTCTTGTATATAGAAAATCTGAAAGTATCAACCAAGAGACTCCTAGAATTGAAAAATAAATTTGGCGAAGTCTTAGGCTACAAAGTCAATGAATACAAATCAGTAGCTTTCATAAAAGTTAAGAACAGTCAGACTGAGAATCAAATCAAAGATTTAATACGTTTCACAATAGCAACAAAGAAAATAAAATACCTAAGAATATATTTAAGGAAGTGAAGGACCTATATAGGAAGAACCATGAAACATTGAGGAAAGAAACTGTAGAGGATGGAAACAAATGGAAAATTGTAATTATGCTCTCATAGCTTGACACATTCAACACTGTTAAAATGTCTGTACTGGTCAAAGTGATATGTAGATTCAACATGAAATTCATTAAAATACCAATGTGATTTATTGATGATCTAGAAAAAGTAGTTCTATGTTATATACAGAACCAGAAAATTCCCTAATAGCCAATTTAATCTTATATAAGAAGAGCAAATCAGGAGGTGTCACTTTACCAGATTTCAAGCTATTTTACAAGGCCATAGTTAACAAAACAGCATGGCATTGGCACAAAAACAGAGACATAAACCTACCTGTGGATCAGAATGGAGAACCCAGATATAAAACCATTCTTATGTTGTCATCTGAGCTTTGACAAAGCAGATAAAAACCTATACTGTGACAGTCTGTATTCACTAAATGGTGTTGGGAAAGTTGGATAGCTTCATGTAGAAGACTGAAACAGGATCCATACCTCCCACCACTCACAAAAATTATTTCACAATGGATAAAAGACTTAAGGCACAAAACTATAAAAATAGTGGGAAAAACTCCTCATTAGATATCAGCCTAGGCAAAGAATTTATGAAAAAGACCCCAGAAGTAATTACAGCTGCCACAAAACTGAATAAGTAGGACCTCATCAAATTAAAAAGCTTCTGTACAGCCAAGGATACAATTAAAAGAGCAAATAGACAACCCACAGAATGTGAGAAAATATTTGAATGCTATACATCTGATAAAGGGCTGATAACCAGAATGTACAAAGAACTCAAACCTTATCAGTAAGAAAAAAAATCAACCCCATAAAAAGAGGGCAAAAGACAAGAACAGAAACTTTTCAAATGAAGATAATCTGATGGTCAACAAATGTGAAAAAAATGCTCAACATCTCTTATCAGGGAAATGCAAAAAAACCACAATGAGATATCCCTTAACTCTAGCAAGAATGGCTTTTGTCAGAAAATTCCAAAACAAGAGATGCTGTTGTGGATGTGGAGAGATAGAAACTCATACACTGTTGGTGGGACTACAAACCAGTACAACCTCTATGGAAAGTAGTATGGAGACAACTCAGAGAACTGAAAGTAGACCTACCATTTGATCTGGCAGTCCCATTAGTGGGTATTTACCAAAAGGAAAAAAAGTCATTTTATCAAAAGACACATGCACTCAAATGTTTATTGTAGCACAATTCACAATTGTAAAGATGTGGAAACACCCTAAGGGCCCACCAATACATGAGTGAATTAATGTAGCATATGTATACCATGGAGTGCTACTTAGCCATAAAAAAATGATGATCTAGTATCTTTTGTAATAACCTGGATGGAACTGGAGACCATTCTTCTAAGTGAAGTATCTCAAGAATGGAAAAACAAGCATCACATGCACTCAATACTAAACTGGGACTATTTGATCAACTTATGTACTCATATGGAAGTAAAACACTGAAAATATAGCAGATGGTGGGTAGGTAGAGGGGATGGGTAAATTCCTATGTGCAGTGCACACAGTCTGAGTGAGAGGCATTTACTTTGACTCAATCTGTATAAAGTATGTAACCAAAACTTGTGTTCCCCCATAATACTCTGAAATTTTTAAAAAAGTTATTTTGCTAAGTCTGGACTTTAAAATTTTACTTTTAGAATTACCAACAGTGATTTAACAGATACACAGAAAAATATCTTCCTATAGTCCATTTTTAGACTTGTTAAAATGCTGGAAATATTCTGCATTGTTTTATAATACTGCAATAACATATTAGAACATCAAGTAAAATTTATCTGAAAATCCGTACGATCATTTATTTCTTTATGGGATGCTATGGCTATGACTACTTGGTAGCTTTAAACACATGATAACACTTACCCTTGAATTTATTATTTTTGAAAAACTTTTGACCTTTCCAGATTTTTTTTATTATCGTGGAAACTAAAAGTTTATGTGTGGTGTTTCATTTGACATTTGGAAAATTTAATTTCTTATTTAGATACAATGAACACAAATCTGAATTTTATATTTTGATGTTTTCCTGCTACTAATGGAAATAATTCATTCAAATGTTTTTAAACCTGTGTATTAATAAATAAGATGGACTATTGATTTGGCCCACGTAATTGTGCTAAGAGGTTCAAATATGGGTTTTGTTAGCTTCTACTAACATTAGGAATAATATTTTATTACAGCATTTGGAGGAATATTTAGTAGTTAGATATATTTTAAAATTCTGTTTTAGAAGAGTTTATGTGACATTTTTTGATTGAGACGTCTAAACATTGTTGAATAAAGTCTTTTTCAGTGAGAAAACTAACACTGAGAGATTTTACCACAAAGGATTTCCTTATGTTTTAGGTTGAAATACATATTAAATTTCTGCTCAAATCTCTCTGCTGACTGGTGCTACTTTAAAAAGTTATCTTTAGGTTCAGCGCCTGTGGCTCAACGGGCTAAGGCGCCAGTCACATACACCTGAGCTGGCGGGTTCGAATCCAGCCCCGGCCCGCCAAACAACAATGACGGCTGCAACCAAAAAATGGCCAGACATTGTGGCGGGGGCCTGTAATCCCAGCTACTTGGGAGGTGGAGGCAGGAGATTCGCTTGAGCCCAGGAATTGGAGGTTGCTGTGAGCTGTGATGTCACCGCACTCTATCCATTGTGACAGCTTGAGGCTCTGTCTCAAAAAAAAAAAAGTTATCTTTATATTACATACATCTGGAAAATTCATAGACCCACGAGTTAACTTTCTTCCTTATGATTCAACTAACAATTTATATAGTTTCAATTTCCTTTTTCCTCAGTAGAACTTGTGTAGCTATTACTAACGTTATTTTTAAAGTTGATTCTTAATTGCTTAAAATTAGCTTTTCATGTTCTATGAAGTGTAGCCAACAGCTTTAACTTCTTGAATCACACACATCTTGAAGACTCTGATAAAAATACTTACAGTTGGGCATATACAACATTATGTGGATTTAGGATTTCACAGATCCCCTTCAAGTCCCCTGTACTATGGTATTACAGAGGTAGGTAAGACAGTTTATGGGGATCACAGAGAATGTTTTCATTTTTCCCAGTGATGGTTTGAAGTGTCAAAGTGTCAGTTTATTCTGTTCTTAGATGTCTTTGCTTTTTCTTTTCTTTCTTTCTTTCTTTTTTTTTTGCAGTTTTTGGCTGGTGCTGGGTTTGAACCCACCACCTCCAGTGTATGAGGCCAGCGCCCTACTCACTGAGCCACAGGTGCCACCTCTTTTTAAAAAAAAAACAAAAACATGTTCCCTATGGTTGCATCTCTGCCCTCAAGAGTCTTGATTTAGTGGTACAGAAACACATGGAAAGGAGAATTTTTTTAAAAGGACATACAGATAATGTGCTGTGGGAATGTGGAAGGATTAATTATGACTGGGGGTGTGAAGGAAGACTTCACAGAAGAATTGGTTTTTAGGAGGGTGAAAGAATTTTTATAGGAAAAGTGGGAAAGGGAATGCTATGTGGGAACAGCATATATAAAGGTACAAAATATTAGAAGTTGCCAGTGTACAACATTGGAAGTTTAGTCTGAATTAAAATGTTGGGTGTTCGGAATAATACAGTGGGAAATAAAGCAAAGTCGGTTAATCTGGGGACATAATGTGGCAAGATGAGGAAGGGTGAAGAGGTATGGTATTCATAGCTTTTTTTCCTTCTGTAACTTCTTACTAATTTTAATTTTAAAAGTGGAAAGGTTCTGAGAGAGACAAGGACTCAAAAATTAAATAGAACAGTTAAACAGGACAAGAGCATAGAATTTTCAATAGAACTTTCACACAGGGTAAATAGCTGGCACTTCTCAACGTACAGAAAATTGTGGGTCTCCAGGAAAATAACAACTAGTATAAAGCTATATTTCACCAGTAGTAGGTTTATGTTTTTGCTTTGGTATCACAATTTAAGAGTTGTTTTAAAAGAAGTTACAGGTCTATTGCTTACTAATTTTGACTTTTTTGTATTGCTCTCTTTCTATTCTTGGAAGTCTTTTTCCCCAGAGGTTCGTTTAATTCCAAGTTTTTGATGATATACTTAATTTTATACATTGAAGAATTTTAACTGTGTGAATTTTTTCAGATGCTGGTGAGTCGAATAAAAGAGAGAATACATCCACAATGGGTGGTTTTGGAGGTGGAAAGAGTTTTGGAAACAGAGGTGATTACTTGCTTATGATAACTTACAATCAAAACTTGAGTTATTTTTTAATTTAGTTTACTGATTGATAGGCATTTCATATTGACATTTAATTTTAAGGTATATATATTTCCTGAGCACCAAAGATCATTTTTATTAAAACTGAACATTTTTTACTTTTATGAAAGATTACTGATACATGCTTTTGAAACTAATTTTAGAGATGAATCTTTATGCTCCACAGAAGTATAGCTCTGAGACTTAGGTTTTCAAGAAATAAGAAATGTGAAATTAGAATTTGATTTTTTATAAAATGAACAAAAATTAATAGGATTTCTGTGTTACTGAGAGAGCGAAAATTGTTGCATATTGGATTATAATTTGCTGGAACTTTAGGAAATGAAGAGATTTGATTTAAATTGTAAAATTTTAAGAATGTTGATATTTTGAAATAGAAAGTATGTAGTGCTTATACTAACATATGCTTCTGTTTTACCCATGCATATATAGAATATATGACATTTGAGGTAATACAGAATTGTCTGAAAAGAAAATTTTAAGAGCATGGAGTTGTCAAATTGGTAAAACAGAATTTGCAGTATTGCCTGAATTAGTTCTCATTCAATATTTATTTATACAGTGGTATATGGTTTATCTTATTTTAAAGGACATCATAACTAGTAGTCCCTGTAAGGTACTTTTTTTTTAAATACAGGGAACTGTTTTCAGCAATTTTAAAGTCTATTTCATATTTTGTATAGGTTTTTCAAATAAATTTGAAGAAGGTGACAGCTCTGGTTTCTGGAGAGGTAAGTTTGGTGTTTTTGTGTTAATTTTAAAAAAATTAATGTCAAGGATACATGCTAAAGAGAAATTAAGATTAAGTCTCTTATTCCAATTATAATTTATTTTAACTCAGTTTTATGAAGCATCTAAGCATCTTAATGATATAGATGCCTTCATGAAGGATGTTATTGATTTGTAAATAAAGACTTCAAGCATCCTAATTTGGCCTATTGCCACCTGCCTTAATCTATGTGACACTGCTTTTGAAAGCTCTGGTACCTTAAGAAAATGGGGGTAGAAAGTAGAAGAGCAAGTCAAGAACTGAAATTATTCTACTCCATATATAAATACAGTTTGGGATTTGTGGGTTCCAATTTAGACTCAAGTCTAAGAAAAAGATTCTTGAGAATATAAATCATAGCACTGTCAAAGGTCTCTCTAGTCCCACTGACACACTGTGGGAATATAGAGAAGAATGAGACTAATGTTGCCAGATGATAGGCTACAGTTGTAAACAGTGATTGAGTAGTATTGGGTGAGACCTTGGAATCTGTATTCAAAAAGCATCCCTGCTAGTTCTGATGCCTCTTTTGGTAACCATTGATCTATAAAATTTTTTATAACAGTATGCTTTGGAGTTCCAGACTTTGTTTCATGACTGTTCCCCTACCTGCTAATTGAATAAAGCAGAACAAGTTGCTTAATCTTTCTAAGCCAGTTTCCTATTCTGTACAATGGAGGTTATCCATTTCATGAATTGTTAGGCAGATTAAATGAGGATTTTTTGTTTTTTTGAGACAGAGTCTCACTATGTTGCCTTCAGTAGAGGGCCTGGCATCACAGATCACAGCAATGGCTCAAACCCTTGGGCTTAAGGGAGTCTCTTATCTCAGCCTTCCAAGTGGCCTGGACTACAGGCTCCCGCCATAATGCCTGGCTGTTTTTTTAGCTGCAATTATTGTTGTTTGGCAGGCCTAGGCTGGGTTCGAACTGGCCACCCTCTGTGTATGTGGCTGGCGCCGTAACCACTGTGCTATAGGCGCCGAGCCTAAATGAGGATTTTTAAAAAACAAAAGATCTGTACCAGACACACTTGTGCTAAGCACTCAGTAAATGCCATCTGTCTGTCTTCATTAAATGTTTGAGGCTTGATGTTCTTATACTTTTTGATTACCTAAGTTAAAACCAAGGCTAGACCTAATTACCTTAAAACTCTTGGAATAAGGTGGGATTTTAATTAACCAAATCGGACTGTTTCCACTTCTCAGCCTTTTGGCTAAGATCAAGTGTAGTATCCAGGTAAGACTGTTTTCCCAAACTGTTGCTCATCTCTTTCTTATTGTTTCTATCTGCTTTTTTCTCCCATTCCATTGAAATGAAAACATAACACAGCTATTATTATGGGAGAAGAAAAAGATTCTTATTCTTTTCTATTTCTTTTTGACTGTTACTATTCTAATCTCTCAACTTTTAGTCCATTTAATATTCATGATCATTTCCACTTACCCAAAGACTTTCCAACCCAGTTAAGGCCTTTCTAGAGATGGTGGGTCACAGAACTTGTAGGACAAATTCCAGTTTCTCACAGCAGTAGCGAGAGCTTTTTTTCTCCAAATGGTCTGCCTTCTTTGCTTTGACCTATTTCAGTTTCTGTTATTAGTTTCCCTAAAATGAAAAATTATGTGTGTGGACTGGAACAGGTTTGGAGCTCACAGATGCAGCTTTCTACTCTGCATACAAATGGATGATGTGTTCCATGGTGGTTTTTCCTGTAATCTAGTTTTTCCAATCGGATATAGCGTAGCAACAAGGAGCTCAGGTTTTAGAGTTAAAAACTCTAGTTTTGAGACTAAGATCTTCTTCTGGCAGTTTTAATATTTTGATTACACTTAATATTAGATTAGACCTTTCTGGTTTTTGTTTTTCCTCTTTATAAAATGAAGATTGTACCTGCTTTACAAGATTTTTGTTAGGATTTAAAAAGTCAATACATATGCTTTATTTAGAACAGTGTCAGCCATGTGAAAGTTCTGTATGTTATTTTTATATAATCAATAGGTTGTAACTGTCATTGGGACCATTATCTCATTTTTGTTTGTGTTTAGATTTATTTTCAAGCTCTATAGAGATCATTTCTAATTTGTAAAATAACAGTTTATTTTGAATAAATATACTCACAAGAAGTTGCAAAAAATAGTACAGAGAGTCTGTGTACCTTTCACCCAGTTTCTCTTAATATTCTTATTCTGTTTTAATTTCCTGTGTGGTCAGAATAACTGTAGGTTTGTTTTAAGGGGATAATTGGCAAAAGATAATATGAGACTCTCTTCTCCTTGCTGAGTCCCAAATTAATTAATAGGAGGTTTTCTTCTCTTAGTCAATAAACACTAGCTATCATCATCATTATTCCAGGGCCAACCTTCTTTCTGTTCTTTATTTCCTGCCCAGCTTCATTGTATTAATACTGTTTTCAAGCAAGTTGTCTTGTTAAATGGCTCTTCAGGATTGTTTGTCAGTTGTTAACTGTGGCTCAAGAGCTCTGGATCATTGTTTATTATAAAAAATATTAATTGAGTAGATTAGTACTTTTATACAGGAACTTAGCCAACAGCCTGCAAGCTGTTTATTCACTTACTGCCATTACTCTGACTTAGTTATTAATGACATGTCAAAGATCCCTGGAAACCCATCTCTGTTTTTCCCAAATGTGATTTTGTTGGAATCTTCTTGAAAGCTTGAATTTATATTAATAACAGAAACTTTTACATTTTGAAAATTTTTTTCTTTGCTGTCACTGCACACTTTTAGAATAAACATTTCTGAGAAATTATTTTTAATAAACTCTTAAGATAATTCTTAGGCAGCCTTTAGTATAGTGATCTATCATAACACTATTTAAAAACCTTGGTAATGTTACTTGTTAATGTTAAAAACAGAAAATCAGGATATCCCTGAATTATTTCATTAGATTCAAAGGGGGCAAAGTTTGCATATGTTTAAGAAAGCACCAGTGTTTTGCATTTATTAAGAATGGTTAATTACAGAAAAATGTATGTCATTATAAATATAACAGTCATGTGTATCTCATGGTGTGTGGAACATGTGTGAGAACCAATTGATTATGTAGTAGTTTAGATATTCCTGAAACCATTTTTTGTCCTGTTGACACTTAAGAAATTCTTGTTTTTGGCTTGTTTTTCCTGGTGCAGCTCTTGGCAGACAGTAGGTTCTCAACTATATACTTAACATTGACAGTAATATTTAGATACATTAGGTGATTTGTATAGTGAATTGACTCTGAGTAATACCTTTATTTCTATTATTGAAGTTATTTGAAAAAATTAAATGTTTATATTTTAATAATGAAAATATTTATTTTGTTACTAATTTAGCTTGGTACAGTGTTGTTCTTTAGATACTACATCTTTAAAGTTAAAATTATTTAGATGCAATTCACATGTTAAATTTTTATTCAAGAGTCTAATAATGACCGTGAAGATAATCAAACACGGAGCAGAGGGTTTTCCAAGAGAGGCGGTAAGGACCACATTTTGGAGCGATTTGTACTTAAGACAGAGATTAGTAAGTGACAAAACTGAATTTGGAAGAGTTTGAAAGAAAGAAAAATTCTGGTGGTAAAAGCTTTTGGAGAAAAATATTTTGGCATTTGTTTTCTGCTTTTCATACTAGTAGCTCCTCCTCCTTTCATTTTCTTATGTCACTGGATCTTTTTTGCCCCTAAGAGCTCCATAATGTGCCATAGATTATAGATAAGAGACAACTTTGTACTTTAAATCTTCCCCTTGTCAGAGATTACTTATTTTTGACATTGGTATTTATATTTTCTATATTTGGTAAAAGTTTAATGTTATACTTTACTTTTATGACTCTTAATCAATATATTGGTAGAGATTTATATATTGAAAGTATGGATCTAGTTCACTCTGTATGATACCTTATTTTTCTTCACCTATGTATCCTAACAAAGGTAATTTTTAAGATTGGGTGAAGATGAATTTTTAATTTTAAAGGAGGGCATTTCTGTTCCTCCTCTAAACAAGATCATGGAGACTTTTTGATGCTACATGACATCTGTGTTATTTTCATCTTCAGTTATTAGTCTCCTCCTATAACTCAGAACTTACATCAACTCTGGGAGACAAAAGAGCATGTTTCCTTAAATGTTTGGGTTGTTGCTGTTGTGGAGCATTAGCTATAGATTCTAGAGGTACTGAGGCATTATAGTCATTGGCTTATACAGAGAAAGTAAATTTGAAAACGACCCAATTTAAACATACAGAAAAGAGTACTGATTAAAATGACAAAATGTAATAGATAAATAGATGAATAGAATAAATTAATCCAAAGATCTGAAGAAATCTCCTAAGTTTGGAAATGGAAACCATGAAAGCAATTAATAGACTTAGAAGCTAGACTAAGACCTGGTAGTGGAACATGTATCTAAGTATCTCATGAGTAGAGACCAGAGAAAATGGGGGAATAGGAAGGAGGAAAAAGAAGACTAGTCAGAGAGAAGAGATGAGACTTTTCTAGAGTTAGAGAGGTATAGGAGCCATGAACAAAGTAAATAAAAATGAATACATGTCCTTATTTGTTTATTGAAATTATAGGATTAAAAAGATTAAAAAATTTGGAAACTACCATATGAAAATAGATTCACCTGTAGAAAAACAATATATTCACAACAGATTTATTTCCTCAATAAAGGGTAGATAGAGGTCAGAATATAGTAGAATAGTAGATACAAAATGCCGAATGAGAATAGCTCTAAACCTAAATTGCTATCTTCAGATAATTAGGTACAAGGGAAAAATAATGCCATTCATATAAAAGTGGTATTTAATACTCTTAGGCTATTGAGGAAGAACTACTAAAACATGTACAGAGGTAAGAAGACATCTGAATATAGGAAGAAAGGGGTAAGAAGTAATGCTGAGGCACTCTACCCCCAAAAGATAAAAGAATGTAAAATAGGTAAACATATTGGTAAATTGAAGTAAGTACTGACTGAAAAAACTAGCAATGACTATTAATTAAGGGGGTTTGAAACAACAAAAGAACTAAAATGCTAACAAATGAAAAGACTTAAGTTCTTTACCAGCTGAGAAAAATTATAAATCACAACAGTTTTCTAGCATAAATGGAAGATAGAAACAAGTTGATTATCTATTAAGGCCAAAAAGGAAGTCCCCAAATAAAACAGTCTTGTTATATTATACACCAGGTTCTTGTATTAAGGTACAGTAAAAGTAGAAATCAATAACAGTAAGATTAACCCTCATGGTTTGGAAACTGAATTTCTCAGTTTATAAATAACAATTCATGTGAAATCATGAAATATTTAGAACTTAATGGCAGTAAAAACAGACTATAGCAAAACTTCAGGATTTAGTTAAAGTAACGAGCTCTTAGAGGAAGTTTTATGACCTAACATGCATCCATTGGAAAAGAAAATGAACTAAAGTTCATTTGTAAGTAAAGTAATTAAAAAAAGGAGGAAGAAAACTCACCATTAGAAGGAAGTAAAAAAGAAATGAAATAGAACAGATGCAGTGGAGTGTTGTTCTGCAGTAGAAGAGAATGTAGTAGTTTTCACACATCAACAAAAAGGTGATTAGACGAAGGTGTAAAATAATTTATATACATCGCAAAAACTAAATAGTTGCTTGAGGATACGTGCTTGGTTGATAAAATAAGAATGAAGAATTGAAAAATAGGCCAGGGTCCTGTTTAAGGGAGTGGTGCTCAGGGCAAAAGGGAGAGGGACATAGGGCAAAAGAAAGATATTGGCTGACCATTTTGGGGACATTTTAGTCTCAAGCTGGGTGGTGTATAAAAAAATGATCTAAAAGATAAACTTTTCTTTTTGAAAAGAGATAATCCCTGACAAGGTTTCTTTTACAAGATAAGGAGGCATTTGCTCACTCCTATCTAGCACTTTGGGAGGTTGAGAAGCTGGGGCAAGAGGATCACTTTAGCCCAGGAATTTGAAACTAGCCTAGACAGCAAAGCAAAACTCTTGTCTCTGCAAAACAAAAAAACTGTCCAGGCCTAGCTACTTGGGAGGTTGAGGTAGGAGGATTGCTTGAGCCTAAGAGTTAGAGGCTACCGTGAGTGAGTGAGCGAGCTATGATCATGCCATTGCACTCCAGCCTGAGCAATGCAGTGAGACCCTACCTCTTAAAAAAACAAACGAACAAAAAAAGAAAGCACAAATAAATAACTTAGAATTTACTTAGAAAAGTGGATATAGACATTGGTAGAGATTGTTGATAGATTGAGAAGTGTAAAGTTTAGGTAGTAGGTGCATAACTATGAATCTACTTTGAATTAACTCTGTCTCATTTTACAAATAGGCTTTTAAAATACATATAATCTAATACCAAGAAATAGCATATTTAGAATTTTTCCTTGTATTGATCATTCTTTTTATTTGTAAATAGTTGCAAATTTATAAACTAAATAGTTTCAACTTCTTTATCTCCTGCCCACTTGGCACTTTGGTTTTGAATTGATCTAGTTATGTCCTAGGTGGAATTAAATGTTATTTTAACGGTTTCTACTGATTTTTTTTTTTTTGGTAATCAATTAAAAATAAATTGTTTGTAACAGGAAATTATACTTAATGTGTTCCTACATGTTTGTTCTTTGAGTAAGATGTTTACCATTTTCTGTAGGGAGCAATTGCAAGCCTAGGATTTATTTAATCCTTCTGTGGATTGTGGAAATCCAGTTAATGGTGCAATTGTAGTGACTTTCAGTGTTTTCTTCAAGGGACATCTTTTCCTTTTAGTCATATTTAGTTTTGATTCTCAAAGTAAGCAGAGGGTTCCTTTTAAATCATAGCCATTATTTATTTAAATTAGCAAATTCAAATGTTTGTAGGTCAAATATGGCATACCTTTTTAGTAACTATTAATGTCTTAAAATATTTAAAGTTACTAAATTATTCAAATCTTAAATTTAGCCACCATATGCCCAAGATTTTTTGTTGTTGTTTTGTGTTGTTCTTGTGTGTGTGTGTTTTAATATTATAGGCTATCAAGCTGGAAATGATTCAGAAGCTTCAGGGCCATCCAGAAGAGGTGGAAGAGGTAGTTTCCGAGTTGGCCGTGGAGGATTTGGTCTAGGAAGTCCAAGTTAGTAGTGTATTGCAAATGATTTGCTTCATCTGTTAAGAAGGAAATGATGAAAAAAACACTACCAAAGAAGGTCGTTATGAAGATTATATGAAAATAGCTTAGCATGGTGACTGATAAAAATTAGTCACCCACATATGTAACATAGTGTTTTAGATACGCATGATATTGGTTAAGCTGGAATATATGAATTTTTTTATAAGTGTGTGACTCAGCTCTTTAATACTATTAATAGTATTTACATACTATTAAATGTTTTGGAGTCTTGGTAATATAGTTGACCTTATAAATAGGTGGCCTTCCATATGGCTGTACCTCCCAACCTACCTTCTTTTACCAACATGGTTTTTTCTACCCTAAATTTTCCCAGCTGTCATTCCTCGGAGCTAAAGTATTGTCTTCAGAAGTCACTGTTGGAATGTATGTGTCTTTTAACAGAGGAGGACAGATTAGTGGTTTTAGAAGCTAAAAATTCAAATTGTAATGATGATTTAATAGATGTGTGTAGATAAGTGAATTATCAAAAATGTGTAAGGATCTGAAGGGTTGCTGTGCAGGACTGGTAAGGTTTGATTTGGCAATAGCAGGGGTGCTATTCTGGAGAATAAACAATGAAGTGATGCAATGTGAAGTATCTGGGGCAGTTTCTGGAGGAGGTTTTTATAACATATTTTGGCATAGCATTGGCTTTAAGTTCTCTTAATAAGTAGTTGTAATAAAATAAAAATAGAATAAAAACAGAAGTAATTTGTAATTGAAGGGTATAATCTGTAGAGAAATCTTCTGTGTAATACTTAGAAAAATACTCATAATTCCTGTTAAATTGTTTTACCTCACATCTTTTAACTTCTGGCAGTATAATTGATTTTTTTCTTCTTATATTGAGTGGTTTTAAAAAACTTTTTAAACATAATATCTGATTTTACTTTCTACAAATCAAGGTAATGAATTCGACCAAGATGAGGTAACACAGCGGCCAGGTGGCCTTTTTGGTTCTAGAAGACCAGGATTAAGTGGCACAGGTAAAAAATAAAACTTAGTACTACATATTAATCATTCATATGTGTTTTTAGTGCTAGATTAGTAAACCAAACATACATGTGTATATATCTAACTATACTAGGTTGGCTCAAGATTTTTATCTGCTTTAGTCTGTAGGTAAAAGTATATGGATAGTTTTGCCTCCCTTATGAAATTTATGCACTGTGAATTATTTCTTCTGTGTTATCTTCCAGTTAATTTGAGATGTAAATTATTCTTTTAACTGGGAGGAAGAAACTGGAGCTTGTGTTGGTTTCAGAGAAGGGATTCTGAGTTAGGGGAACATGATTTGTGTGATTTTAGGTGAAAATGAAAAAACAAAAAACCCTACAATTAATGAAATATTCAAATGCGGTTCAGTTTTAAGTTAAATCTATAATTAAGAGATGGATGGGTTAAGGTACTAGGATTCCTCAGTATGGTAATTATACTAACTACATGCAATTACCTATACTGAGTAGAAAAATAGCCATATGGTTTATGTGCTCAAGTACTCTGCAAAACAATGCCTTTTAGGTAATGGTGACACTTCTCAAGGCCGAAGTGGCAGTGGAAGTGGAAGAGGTAAGTTTTCATTTGTTTATCTATAATAAGTTAAAATTTTTATGTTCCAAATCTAATATTTGAAGTTAAAGTTAACTTTTACTGCTTTTTAGGCATTGCGAGGGGTATAAATTTGCATAGCCTGTTTCAGAGAGTTCCTTTATGCTGTTTTCCTTCTCTGATTTGGCAGTTGTGTTCTAGGAATTAGGAATTATACCTATAGCATGTAATTCCTATAATACAACTGCTAGATCAAATTGCAAATAGATGTACAGGGATGTTCACTGAAGCTTGATTTATAACAAGTAAAAACCAAAACTCACCTAAAATTCCTTGGTTTATAACTTTAGTAAATAATATAACCATAAATGCATACTGTGCAGAAGTTAAAGATTGAGATACATTTATAGATACAATTACTCATTAAAACAATGTTTTTTCTTATGGTATAATTATTTGATTTAGCCTAAAGGGTAAGGAAAGTTAAATATATTTATATTATACTTTGTATGACTACTTACTGTCATTTAAAAGTTAAAATGCTTTCTAGACTAGTAAACCATTGTAGCAAGATTCTTAGTAATTATTATTAGTCTGAGAACATTCAAAGTGACAACTCCTTCCCCCCAATTCTTGGATTCTCCAATGTAGAAAAGTTTAAGGCTGGTTAAACCTAATCTTCCATAAATGCTCGTATACTGAATGAGGAAGAATTTAAAGACTTATGAACATAAAAGATAAGAAAATTCGAGAGCTCACATCTAAAAAGTGTTATATCTAATTAGCTTTTGAATCTAATGAATTGTAGTGCCTAAAAATGGCATAGTAGATGACTACGTAAAAATGAGAAAGGTGGTATATAGGAAGGAGTTAACAGGCCTGACTATTCACCTGAAATTCATCAATAAATGGAATTGAAAATCTTGTTTATAAGGTTGGTCTTTGGCTAGAATATATTAATTAGAGTTCTCCAGAGAGACAACCAATAGAAGATAGAAAAATTAGATGGATGGATGAGAAGGGATTTATTAAGGGAATCGGCTCATGAGATTATGGAGGCTGAAAAGTCCCATGGTAGGCTGTTGGTGAGGTGGAGAACCAGGGAAGCCAGTAGCATGGCTTAGTCTAAGTCTGCAGGTCTTAGAACCAGAGAAACTAATGGTGTATCTCTCAGACCAGGGCTGAAACTTGAGAATCTGGGGGCAGGGGGAGGGCAACTTCTAGAGTCTTAACAGCTCAAGAACCTGAAGTTCTGATATCCAAGGACAGGAGAAGGTGTGCCAGCTCCATAAGAGAGGGAGAAAATTTGCCTTTCCTCTGCCTTTTTTTAATTTCCATCTGGTCTTAGGCTAATTGCATGGTGCCTACCCCGATTGGGTGAAGGCAGATCTTTCTTACTCATTCTGCCCATATAGATGCCAGTCTCTGCCAGAAAGACTCTCACAGACATACCTATAAATAAAGCCTTAGCAGCTGTCTGGGAATCTCTTAGTCCAGTCAATTTGACACTTAAAATTAACTGTCATAGCTAGCATCTGAGAACTTGGATTTGGGAAGGGTTCCCATCCCCTAGTCAAGGCACTCATTGTGCCTAAACCATTTGTACAACGTGGTTCATGTTAAATGCTTGCTTTCCTTCTGGGAGGCTGGAATTTTGGTGTGTGCCAGGCAGAGATTGAGTACATTATTACCCCCAATAGAAACCTTGGATACTGAGTCTGTGATGAGCTTAGTAGTTATCTACTTCTAGTAGATAACATTTCACATGTGTTATCACAACTGGTTGCTGGGAGAATTAAGCATGTCCTGTGTGAAAGACTCATGGAAGCTTGCACCTGGTATTCTGTGGACTTTGCCCATGCAACTTTTCTCTTTGCTGATTTTTCTCTTTTGTTCACTGTAATAAATCATAGCTAGTGATGAATATGAGTATATTATTAGTCCAATTGGTCTTCCTAGAAAATCTTTGAACCTGGGGATGGGTCTTGGGAACCCCTTATACAGCCTTTTAGACCTTCTAGAAAATATATCCTTCGCTGACTAGAAAAGAGGTGTAACAGCTTAAATAAAAAGTAATAATATATAATCTCATCTGCATAAAATCAGTATTTTGAATACTAAGGAAATTTAAAACGTACAAGAGTCTATTTATCTTAATTGTTTCAGGTATTTATAAGAAGGGATTTTAAAGATGCCTATTTATTTTTAGAACTGTCCTCTTTGAAGACAAGCAATGACTGTAAAGATATGTACAGTTTTTTTATCTTCTGATTGTCACTGTGACTTTCTTTAATAGGTGGTTACAAAGGTTTAAATGAAGAAGTCATAACAGGCTCTGGAAAGAGTAAGTTTTACTTTAGACAAGGTATTTGACTTTTACAGTGAAAGTTCTTTTACCCCTCGATTTAAAAACATTTATCTCTTTTTGGTTTGATCCAATTTAAGATTCTTGGAAGTCAGAAGCAGAAGGAGGAGAAAGTGGTGATACTCAAGGTATATAAACATTTTTTTGATCCATGTGAAACTATATTGCATTTTAGTAAAATGCAGAATGTTTAAAAACAAAGTTAACTTTTAAAAATGTGAGCAGTGGTGGCTCAGCACCCATAGCTCAGTTGTTAGGATGCCGGTCACATACACCGGGGCTGGCAGGTTTGAACCTGGCCTGGGCCTGCTAAACAACAATGACAAATACAACAACAAAAACAGCCAGGCTGTGCCTTAGTCCCAGCTTCTTGGGAGGCTGAAGCAAGAGAATTGCTTAAGCCCAAGAGTTTGAGGTTGCTGTGAGCTGTGACGCCATAGCACTCTACCCAGTGTGACATAGTGAGACTCTGTCTCAAAACAAAACAAAACAAAAAAAGATGAGCAGTGAGAAGCTCTACAGTATTTAAAATTCTATTTTTTTCTGTTTTTGTCTATCTTCTCTTATTTGTTCTTCTAGTCTATATAATATAAACTTTTTTATTTAAAAAATTTCAAGGACCAAAAGTCACCTACATCCCCCCACCTCCACCTGAAGATGAGGATTCCATCTTTGCACATTATCAGACTGGCATAAACTTTGATAAATACGACACTATTCTTGTGGAAGTGTCAGGACATGATGCACCACCAGCAATTCTGGTCAGTGTATTACTTACGTATTGACTATGTATCAAATTTTGGTTGAAATATATGATATATTTAAGTAGCTATCAACACAGAAGCTTCACTTTTAGTATCCAATGTCAGGTTGGTTATTAGATACTAAATGTATATGTCTACTACTGTAGTAAAATTAATTGCTGTGTCAGAAGAGAAAGTACTAGCTTTCGTCTTTACTTCCCATACCAGAATGAGAACTTTAAATTTTCTACAAAAAGGTACTTTTCCTAGATTCAAGTTGTTGGCTTCCTAACTGTGTGAGAAGTATGTCTTAGGAAAGTGATCTTTTTCTACGGAGAGGGGGAGCCCTCTGTCGTGTGTTGGTAATTATACTTATAATGAGCTATTGCTACTGATTAGAGTTCATATCTTGTTGATAAAAAAATTTTTCTTTCTCATCTTAGATTTATCAGCTAGCTAGAAATTGCATCTAAAGGCTATAAGGTTAGGAGGAATAGATTTCTGTAGGGATAAAAGTGATACACTATAAAGTTTAAGTTTTAAGAGGGCAGAAAAAATGTTTTTAGAACCATTGTCTATTGAGGTATTCTATTGAGTTGTAATATGCAAGCTCTGGATGTTTACTTTTGAATGGGGGCATATTGGTAAAGTAACTATAGAAAGTGGGATTAACTTGAAACTAATTTAGGTGGAATATGTTTATAAAATGATATGCATATGATATATGGAATTTAATTTCTGCTGTTTTTTACTTTTAGACTTTTGAAGAAGCTAATCTCTGTCAGACACTGAATAACAACATTGCTAAAGCTGGTTATACTAAACTTACTCCTGTGCAAAAATACAGTATTCCTATTATATTAGCAGGACGAGATTTAATGGCCTGTGCTCAAACAGGGTCTGGGAAGACTGTAAGTTATTTTCTCACATGTATTCTGCCCTATATTCAAACTGTTAGGTGTTTTAAACTTTGGTTTTTCCTAAGTAGCTTGAATCTCTTTAGTTAGAAAGAAGGTTTATAGAAGATTTCAGTGACCTGTCATAAATAGTCATGTTTTTCCATCTGATTTCTAGTATTACTGGGGCTTGTATATTTCTGAAGAAATAATTTTGATCTATTTCTAGGTTAGTGTTGTAGTCCATAGATGTTTGATCTGTTTATCAGTCTGTACTGCTATTCCTGGAATAGGAATCTAAAACAGAGTACTGAAAGTCAAAATACCAAAGACTACAAAGCATTAAGAAAGGAAGAAAATAATTTCTGTAATATAGCCGATTCAGTCTCAGAGCCAGAAGATAAACAGCAATATGCATTATACATGGTCCTTAGTATGAAGTAATCTCGGATTATGCTAATTTAAAAAAAACTCTGATGATGAGACTAGGTTGGTTGTAGGACTAATCTAAGGGATTTGTCTGATAAACAAGTGTTCTATGAGCTGAGAGTATTCCTAGGGTCATAGAGTCCTAGTTCGTACAATTTTTGTCTTAATCAGCCTTCATAGTAGAACTGAAGGTGAAATATGTGAGTTGTACATTATAGTAGCTGATGAGGGTGTTAAAAATGGTTTTAGACATTATTTGAGTCAAATTATATCTACATACCCCTCTGTAAATAAGTTAATTTTGTTGACTGGATGCAGTGGTTCATGCCTATAAATATAAGTGCTCATGCCCAGCACTTTGGGAGAAGGCAGGAGGCTCACTTGAGGCCAGGAGTTTGAGACTAGCCTGTCACTAAATATGAGAAAAATTACCTGGATATGGTGGCACATACTTGTAGTATCAGCTACTTGGGAGACTGGAACACTCAGGCAGGAGGATCACTCAAACCCCGGAGTTCAAGGGTATAGAGTGCTATGATAAGGCTACTATACTCAAGCCTGGGAAACAGAGCAAGACTGTGTCTTTTTTTTTTTTTTTTAAGGTAATATTGTTGATCTATTTATAACCCATGGGAATGGTTTTTTAAAAATTCTGAAAAATATTTTGATAAGGTATATTAATTTCATCAAACTTTTGTATTGTATAATATGGGCATAAAACCTAAATGTTAAGAACTTATTGAAATAAGAATTTTCATTTATTATCTTAAATTTGGCAGCAATATGGGAGCAGAATCTAAAGGCTGTAAGGGCAGGAGGAATGGCTTTCTGTAGGGATGAAAGTGATGCTTATAGAAGCAAGGTGATTGCATACAAACCTATAAATTAAGCAATTTAATTTCTAGGCAGCTTTTCTCTTACCAATTTTGGCTCATATGATGCGTGATGGAATAACTGCCAGTCGTTTTAAAGAGCTGCAGGAACCAGAGTGTATTATTGTTGCACCAACTCGAGAATTGATCAACCAGATTTATTTGGAAGCCAGAAAGTTTTCTTTTGGGTAAGTGTATTTTGAAAGCTACTCACAAAATAGTTTTTCTTTAGAGATTTTTTTCTTTTTACTTATTTTTAGAAGAGCTTAGTAAAAATGCATTCATTTAATTTTTAGTGCTATTGATGAAGACTATTTTTTTATAATCTACAGAATCCTGTTTATTTTTGAAAGGAAACATGGTTAATAAAAGTTAGATAATAGAGGTAGAAGATAAGAAAGTAGTGAACATATTGGTATATTTTTGGTAGTTTTTAATGCATGTTTAAAAATGAATGTAGGATACTCCTAATAATTTTCTCTTTTTTCATATACAACTTCATAATATGGAAAACTTCATAATCAGATCTAATTTTTAATGACTTATAACACTGTACATGTTTATATATTTTATTTACCTATTTCGAAGTGTTTAGGTTCTTTCTAACTTGGCTATGTTATAAACAAAATTGTAATGAACATCTTAGTATATAAAGTTTTTGTTTTAAGTATCTCCTTAGAATAGATTTTTATCCATTTTCATTTTAAAGATCATGAATTTATTTTAAAGCTTACACTAATATACATTTCAGCCAGCATTATGTAAGTCCAGTTTCACTATACCCTTTGCCATAATTTGGTATTGTGTTAGTTATCTATTGCTGCCTAACAAATTACCTTAAAACCTAGTTGCTGAAATCAAGCATTTACTGTGTCAGAGTTTCTGGGAGTTAGGAATTAGAAACAGTTTGGCTAGGTGCTTGTCACTCGAAATCGGTATGAAGTTATAGACAAGTCTTCTGAAGGTTTGATTGGATTTCTCCTCAAGGAAGCTTGATTATCCTTAGGAAGTAGCAACTAGCTTCCCTGAGGATGAGTGATCAATAAGAAAGAGCAAGGAGGAGGCTGCAATAACTTCTATAAAATAGTCTCAGAAGTCACCACTCTGCCACATTCTGTATGTAAGAAACAAGTCAATAACTCTTGGCCACACTCAGGACTAGCTGTATAATTTATCAGAACTGTTGAAGAAATGAAAGTGCAGGGCTCTTTGTTCTGAAATTATTGCAAACGTCCAGACAGCAATAGCAGAGCATTAAACCAAGCCCAGGGTTCTTCTAACTTGAGACCCTGTGTGAGTATATAGGTCACAGTCATGAAGCCAGTCTTGCCCACACTTAAGGGGAAGGAAGTCATGATCCATATTTGAAGGGAGAAATATTGAAGAATTTGTTTTTTTATATACACACACACACATACCCACATATATATACATATATATATATATATTTTTTTTTCCTCAGTTTTTGGCCGGGGCTGGGTTTGAACCTGCCACCTCTGGCATATGGGGCTGTCGAGCCACAGGCGCCGCCCTTGTTTATATATTTTTAAACCACCACAGATGTATTAATTTTTTTCTATTACTATGAGGTTGAGTCAATTTTTGAATGCTTAATATATTTTTCTTTGTGTATTATCCATTTGTTGTCCACCATTTTATTTATTGGAAACTTAGTATTTTTCTTTATAATTTTTTAGAGATTTCTATGTAGAAACTGTTAGCTTATTTTGTATAATTCAGTTTATTTTAAATAGAAGAAAAAAGTGAAGTGATTGTGTCAAATTTAATGGATCTTTTGGAAAAAGATGTGAATTGCTTATATCAGTGTTTGCTTTTAGGCTTATAAATCAAGTAAAAGAAGGGCAGTGCCTGTGGCTCATTCAAGTAGGGCGCTGGCCCCATATAGAGAGGGTGGCGGGTTCAAACCCGGCCTCGGCTGAACTGCAAAACAGAAAAATAGCCAGGCGTTGTGGCGGGCGCTTGTAGTCCTAGCTACTCCGGAGGCTGAGGCAAGGGAATTGCCTAAGCCCAAGAGTTGGAGGTTGCTGTGTGTGATGCCATAGCACTCTACTGAGGGCGATAAAGTGAGACTCTATCTTTACAAAAAAAAAAAAATCAAGTAAAAGAAGACCACAAGTTTTTATTTCTTAAAAACAAAAACATAATGCCTGGTAAATTCAGATAATGTGTATGTAAAGAGATGGATGTTTGTACATGGATATTTGCTATAACATTGTTAAAAGACTGAGAAATAGCTAAATATCTATCATTAGAGGACTGGTTAAATATGGTACGTATAGAAGAATATTAGCACATGCTAAGTTATAAATTTTTATATTTAACTCATTTAATCTTAACAATAGCAGAAAATAAGCCATCTAAAATATGAAATCTTCCTATGCTATAATTGATTTTCCTCTTCAGTTACCCACTATTAGCAGTTTCGTATGAATCATTGCAGAAATAGTGCCCTTGTATGCACTTTAATCATTCTCTTGACAAATGTGGGCATATTTATTAAATCTGTTAGCACTTGAACTTTTTATAAATGGGCAGTGTTGGAGAAAATGTTTAATCTAGAACTGTAGCCTTTTCTTTTTATCAATGCACAGTATTCTTTTGTATGGGTGTATGATAATTTAAGGCTCTACTGATAGACACTTAAGTCCTTTGATATTAAAAATAATGGTGACAATGGATATATACTGTACGCTCATCTCTATCTGTGGAAATGCATCTGAACAGTAAATTTCTAGATTTACTGTTTCTGAATTTAGGAGGACAAAAGGGTAAGTTTTTAAATTTTAAGATAGTAAAAATCTGAGCAGTTGTCAGTTTACTGAGGCTAACATGTTATTACCACACTAGAGGGAAATGTTGTCTTAGTCTTGCTTTTTAAAGTAATGTTCAAGGGCTGAAGGATTTTTTTTCTTTCTGGTGTTTTTAAGCTATTTATATATTTTATGAACCACCATTCATATCTTTGGCTTTCTTTTTGTTTGTGAGGGTGTATGTGGGAAGGAGAGGGTAGTGGTGTTACTCATTGTTTTGTTTTAGTCATTTTATATAAATATTTTTTTAAACTTTCAGAATGTTGTGTTAAATGTTAAAATTTGTTTTTGTGCTGATTGAGTCAAAGTTATACATGAAAGTGTACCTTTCCCCCCACATAGTGTACACTGTACCCCATAGGTGTGAATTTACCCACCCACCACCAGCTTGTTTTTCACTGAGATTTACTTCCATTTTTACATTTAAGTGTTGATTGATGAGTTTAAATTTGGTATTGAGTACATGTGTTTGTTTCTTCATTCTGGTGATGGTTCACTTAGAGGAATCTTTTCCAGTTCCCTTCAAGTTGTCCAGAAAGATATTCTTCATTAGAATAGATCACAAGAATAATTAATAGAATGGCCCAAGATGAAAGGGGGGAGTTAGAGGGGAGGGGGAGGTCAGATCGAGGGAGGGTGAATGCTGGGATCACATCTATGGTGCATAATGCAAGGGTACATGTCGGATCTTTTAGTATAGAGTATAAATGTCTTATCACAATAATTAAGTAAACGAGATGAGGTATATATTAACCAGTGTGATGTAAATGCTCCTAATTCTGTATGAAATCAGCACATAGTACCCCATAAATACATTAATGTATACATGATCTGTGCGTTTATGATTTAATAAAAAAAATAAATAAAAGATATTCTTCATTGTTTTTGAAGAACCCTTTATTACACAGGTTACAACATAATTTTTCCCAGTTTGACATTAGTTTTTCGAGATTATCTTTTTAGCTTTTTCCTGGGAGGAGTTTATTTTCTTTTAGGATAATTGAATGTATTTTTTTGCTTATGGATTTTTGCTTTATATGTTGTTAGAAACAGATGTTTAATTTTTGAGTAACTAGACTATGTCATTTATTCTTCTTCCTATTAGGACTTGTGTAAGAGCTGTTGTTATATATGGGGGAACCCAATTTGGACATTCAATTCGACAAATAGTACAAGGCTGTAATGTATTATGTGCTACTCCTGGAAGACTGATGGACATCATAGGTAAAGAGAAGGTAGGTTCTAGTCAGATAACAAAGTTGTGAGGTTGATAAATTTTTTGCATGGGAAAGGGAAAGAATGGGGTTAAAGATATATACTAGAGTACTATTCATTTGTTAGGCTTGAGCAGATTCTTTAGATGTATTCTTTTATAATCCTCAGGATAATCTTAACAGGAAATAAAGAGTATTTTTCCATTTTATTCTTAAAAATGAATTCAGTGAGATGTATAATTAATTAATCCCTCAGTCAGGCCCGGTGTGGTGGTTCACGCTTACAATCCTAGCACTCTGGGTGGCTGAGGAGGGTGGATCGTTTGGGCTCAGGAGTTTTAGACCAACCTGAGCTAGAGTAAGACCCTGTCTCTACTACAAATAGAAAAACTAGCTGGGTATTATGGCAGGTGCCTGTAGTCCCAGCTATTCGGGAGGCTGAGGCAAGAGAATCACTTGAATGCAAGAGTTTAAGGTTGCTGTGAGCTATGACTCCATGGCACTCAATCCCAGGCCAACTGAATGAGGCTATTTCAAATAAATAAATGAATAAATAAAATCCCTCAATCATTTCTAGTGAGAGTTATGTGGGCATTATTTCAGAATCCATATCCTGTACCCCACCATACTGGGAGAAAAATGCAATGAATGCTTTTATGTAATTTCATATATAGGGTGGCCATAAAGTTCATGTGTGGTTTAAATAGTTGTATGGCCACTCTGTATATTTTAGTGAAAGTTTTTCTCCTAGAAGAAAACTTTTGTGACATTAATAATTTTGTTTTTTGTTTAAGCATGTGAATATAAACCAGTATTGTTTATTTTCTAAGTCTTTAAAAAGATTTTAGAGCTACGTATTAATTTAGGAGTTCGCATAACATATTTTTATAGTCCTAAATCAGTACTTTTAAGTTCACTTTAATGAATCTGATTGGCTTTTTAAGGTTCTTGTCTAAAGGGTTACTCAAAATACATTTTTTCTGCATAAAGACATCTTTCTTAGGATGCCTATTAAAAGTATTTTTTATTAAAAGATTAGAAATATACCTTACTTTCTTGCTAAACACCTTCATAGTGATATCAGAGTCACTTGTCTTTTTGTAAATATATTTCTCTATTATAGCAATAACTATTACCTTCATGCAAAGGAAAGAAAAGCTTTCTAGTTGTTCCTTACTGGAGAACAGAGAATTATTACAGATTTAAAAAGATTAGAAAAAAATTACCAATTATGAGACATCCAAATATGTCATGCTGCTATTAGGAAACTTTATTTCTTACATTAAAGTAGGAGTGTCCAATCCATGGCCCATGGGCCTCATGTGGCCCGGTTTGGCTATAAGTGCAGCCTAATGCAAAGTCAAAAACTTACTTAAAACATTATGAGATTTTTTGATGCCTTTTTCGTGGAACTTGATTGAGTAGCTCTCCAACGTGAACTTTGTAGATGATAATATCATGTCACAATGTCATATAAAATATACATTGTTCTCACTACTTGTACACATGTGTGGCTTCCTTTTTATGCGGTATGTGGCTTTCAATGTGTTACCTTCCAAGCACAGACAGTTGAATTGACACCATCATATGTTACTTGACTTGGTGAGGGAGCAATTATCAATAATATTTCAACCTTCCAAGATCCTTGCAAGATTAGGTGTTTAATTTTATTTAGAAGTCAGGAAAGCATTTTTCTTTGATTATTAACAGTACTTCACACCTCAGTGGCGCCTCACATCACCTACTGTGCTTTACAGTTGACATTCTGCTTTGCCCTCCATTGGCAGCCAAGATATGGGAGGGCCCAAACCTTGCTTTCTATTTTCCTGTCAATTAATTTTCATAATAAGAGTAAATATAGGCCCCTTATCTATTATTTTTTAATCCCAACAAGGCTTCTACAATGTTTCAAAAGAAAACAGAACCCCCAAAAAGAAAAATTACAGATGAAGGAAGATAGTTCAGTCAAAAGTGGACAGATGACTTTTTTTTTTTTGATGAGGCAAATAATAAGACCCTCTGCTTAATTTGAAGGCAATTTATGCAAGTGTATAAAGTCTTTAATTTTAAAAGGCATTACATCCTCATTAGTATAGTGGTGAGTAAAAAATATATATAAAAAGGCATTATATGCAAAAACATGATGCTAAATTCAATGCATATGAAGAATGTGTCAGAAGGACAAAATAGCAGAACTGAAAGTCTGTCTTCTCAACAAGATGTTTTTTAAAAAGTTACAACTCAAATGGATTCCATTGTAAAAGGTAGTTACATGGTAGCATATTTTTTACTGGCAAAAAAATCAAGACCATTTACTGATAGGGAGTTTATTAAGCAATGTATAGTAAGCATGGAAGATATAATTTGCCTTGAGAAATGGAGGGATATTTCTGAAACCAGTTTGTCTCACCAGACTACAGCTAAGCGAATTGAAGAAATTGGAACATCTATCAAAAAAAGTTTGTGTAATAGGCTAGGTACAGTGGCTCATGTCTGTAATCCTAGGTCTCTGGGAGGCTGAAGCCAGTGGATTGCCTAAGCTCAAGAGTTCCAGACCAGCCTGAGCAAGAGCAAGATCTTATTTCCACTAAAAATAGAAAACTAGCCATGTGTTGTGGTAGGTCCCTGTAGTCAGTCCCACCTACTCGGGAGGTTGAGGCAAGAGAGTCGCTTGAGCACCCAAGAGTTAGAGGTTGCTATGGGCTGAGGTCGTGACACTCTACTGAGAGTGACAAAGATAATAAAGGTTTGTCAAATAAACCTGCTAATTTTAAATTTTATGCTTTGGTGATGGATGATAGCACTAATGCTACAAATACAGCTCAACTTAGCGTTTTTATTAGAGATATTGATGATGAATATAATGTCACTGAAGAAATGGCTTCTTTAGTGCCATTAAATTGAGATTTATCTGAAGCAGTAAAAAATGTTAAAGTGATTTTCCTTGTCAGTCGTCAACATATCAGTGAATAGTTACTGATAATGCCCCAGTAGTAGTAGGTAAAAGAGGGGGATGTGTAAAATTAATAGAAGGCAATGCAATTACCACTCACAACTCACATTTGATAAAGTTATCATTACATAGTACATCAAGAAAACTTCTCTACAAAAGCCTTAAAAATGGAAAATGTCATACACATTGTCATGAAGACTGAATTTCCTAAGGGCCAAGGGATTGAATCATGGCCCATATCACCATGCCCAGCTAATTAAAATTTTTTTTATTTTTTGTGCTGAGGGGATTTGGCCATGTTGCCAGACTAGTCTTGATCTTCTTGACTTTTAAGTGATCCTCACCTTCCCAACTACTGGGATTATAAGTGTGAACCTGGAATATGTGACTATTAAAATTTTAAAATAAGAAAATTAAAAATTCAATTCCACAGTCATGACAGACAAATTTTTAGTGCTTAATGGCTATATATGGCTAGCACCTAACGTGTTACATGCTGCAAATAATAGGACTTTTAAGTAATTGCAGAAAGTTGTATTGCACAATATAGGTCTAGGTGTTTGGTTTCTTTAAGCCTTAATTTTAAAATGTTTTTTAATCATAGTGAAAATTGAGAACTGAAACAAACAGTAATAGTATTGTCTCAGTATAATGATTCTCATTTTATGCATTGATTTCTTATCTTTGTTTTTATAACAGTTGGAATGTTTTAGTTTAATATAAATTAGTATACATTTTCTGTTCTTAAAGATTGGTCTGAAACAAATCAAATATTTAGTTTTGGATGAAGCTGATCGCATGTTGGATATGGGTTTTGGACCAGAAATGAAAAAGTTAATTTCTTGCCCAGGAATGCCATCAAAGGAACAGCGTCAAACCCTTATGTTCAGTGCAACTTTTCCAGAAGAAATTCAAAGGTAAATTGTTTTTCTTTTTCGAAATAAGTTAGTTAGGCTCAGTACCCCGTAGCACAGTGGTTATGGCACCAGCCACATCCATAAGGCGGGGGGGTTCAAACCCGGCCTGGGCCAGCTAAACACAATGACAACTGCAACAAAAAATAGCCAGGCGTTGTGGTGGGTGCCTGTAGTCCCAGCTACTTGGGAGGCTGAGGCAAGAGAATCGCTGAAGCCCAAGAGTTTGAGGTTGCTGTGAGCTGTGATGCCTTGGCACTCTACCAAGGGCGACATAGTGAAACCCTGTCTAAAAAAAGAAGAAGTTGGCTTTATGGAAGTAGAAGTAATGTGAATATTTTAAGTTAGATATTTATCTTTTTTTTTTTTTGAGACAGAGCCTCAAGCTGTCACCCTGGGTAGAGTGCCATAGCGTCACAACTCACGGCAACCTCCAGCTCCTGGGCTCAAGTGATTCTTTTGCCTCAGCCTCCCAAGTAGCTGGGGCTACAGGTGCCTGCCATAGTGTCTGGTCATTTTTTGCTTGTAGCTGTCATGGTTGTTTGGCAGGCCCAGACTGGATTCGAACCCGCTAGCTCCGGTGTATGTGGCTGGCGCCTTAGCCACTTGAGCTACAGGCACCGAGTCATTTATCTTTTTTTGTCTGAAGCTTTCAAAATAAGTACTTTCAAAAGTATATTTATTTCTAAAAAGTCCACCACAGTTTTAATTGTTTCTTTATGTTTTATTCCTGGCTTTGCATTAGCATCATATTTTATTGAAAATTGTTTATGTGTCGTAACACAGCACCTAGCTAAGAAATTAATAAATACTTAATGAAGTATTTTTATTTACCTTCTTTTTAAGCCTAAATGTATAGGATTCAGGAGAACTAAAGCTTTGGTAGAAAATTCATATGACCTGACAAAGAAGGAACAAAACAAAAAACAAAATTCACATACTAGTTGCTGACAGATATTTGAAGATCATGCTATATACTATGTTATTTGATTTATTCAGAGATTAGGATGATGCATCACCGCAAGAATGGTGACCCTTTTTCCTGCCAGCTGGTTCGTTGGTATAGGGACCCTAAAGTGCCCATGCAACAGAGGTACCTGATACAGATCATCCTGGACTTAATGATGGTTTGATTTTTACACTGAATTTATTAGATATAACCCTATGGTAAATCAAGGAGCATCTGGACTTATGATGGTTCCATTTAGGATTTTATAATTTTTCAGCTTTATAATGGGGTTTATTCAGGGTAATTAAATGCATTTTTGGTTTAAAATAGCTTTTACTTACAATGAGTTTATCATGATATAGCCTCCATTGTAAGTCAAGGAACATCTGTAATTCAATAGGACTCTTATGTTTTCTCTAGTGGAACTGTTTTCTTTTTGGAAACCAACACTTCTAAACCTGGAGAATCTGGAGTTGGAGGAGGGATGGGAATCATAGATTTCCCATGTGGTTACCAGGGAATGATGGTGGTGGGCCATTCTTGCTTGCCCCTCTTGGTTCTGAGACCAATGTACTATGTAAAGCTTTTGATTCAAAGAGTTACTGCATCCTGTTGGATGATGATCTGTCATCAAGAGTTGTCTAACCTGTCCCTTGAACTGTTCTTTCTGTGAATAGTTCCAATAATCTCTGACATTGGTGCTGTGGGTGATATAATCTATGTATTCCATGGTTATGGGCCTATTCCAACACCACCTTTTCTAAGAAATTGTTCCCTTAGTCTGACAGAATGTTAGGTGGAATCCTGTGCTAATTGTATCAAATATTCCATGGCCCTTGGATAGTAAGTGATATTGGCTATTTATTTGTTTTACTTACTAAAAATAAAAAATTTTGTGTAAAGCTATAAAGAGTTCTTCATTGGGGGAAAAAATCTAAATCCTACGACATTGAGTCAATTGGCAGGATTTTTTTTCCTCAGTGTGTAATATAATCATGTCTTAACAGTTGAATGGTGTCTTAAATTGGAAATGGGATATTTGTATTCCCAAGACCAGGTTTGGTAATATTAAGTAGTTAATTACCTACCTAATTAGTAGGTAATATTCCTGATGCCTGACTCTTTTTGATTCACCCTGAAATAGAAACTTATTTGTATGTTGACACCCATAATGAATAATGTGTATGTGCTACTGTCAGTAATATTTGTTGAGGATCTTTAATGAGCCATATTTGATTATAAGCCCTGGGGATATATGGTAAACAAAATAAAAGTCCCTGGCCTTGAGATTTTTGTATTCTGTGATTTCTGACTGCTTCTCAATTCCTTCATTGTCTGCTCCTTTTTTTTTTTTAATGTTTTTGTTTCATTGTCTTTCCTTAAATGTTACCAGTTGCCCATTCTGTCTATAGTCCTTTTCTCTGAACCATTGCAGTTTCTATTCCTTTGACATTCATGTCTACCTTTAACTCTTCCAAAGACTCCTTGTAGTCCAAATCTCTCTTCTTAGACCCCCAGAATTGTAGATTTAACTCTTCGGGAGTGTTTTTCTTCCTAGATGAATAATCATGTTCATGTCCAAAATTGAACCTACTTTTTCTTCAGTTCTCTCTCTCCAGTTTTCTTTATTCTGGTCAGAGCATCATGGTCTTTTAAAGTCAAAATTTGTTGAAGAATGATGGTAGTTCCCTTACATTCCTTCAATTCTCTGCCCTTTAAAAATATTCAGCTTGGCAGTTAATCTTTAAAATACTGCAAATGTGTTAGTTTCTTCTCTGTTTCCCATTGCAGTGTAGGTCCTTTTCAGCTTTCCCCTGCTCATTGGCAGTAGCTTTTTATCCTGTCTCTCTGCCTAGTCTCATTTTTGTTTTCGTGATAATTTCAAAATAAAGTCTGAATTTTTTAGGCGTTTAAAATATTCCTATGTTTTCTTGTCTCTATAGACTAATTTTTAAACACTTTAACACAAGATACAATCTCTGATTCATCTGCTGCTTTCCTATCCGGAATCATGTATTTCTGTTCTACCAAAGCTATTTCCTATTGGTGGAGCAAGCTGAATTCTGTCTCTCATCACTGTTAGTTCTTGTTCTTTTTTCCTTCTGTGTAGAATACCTTTCCCGTAGTTGTCACTGTTACACATTCTTTCTTGCTGTTGCCTTTTTTTTTTTTCATTTTTAAACTTGCTGCTGCTTATCAGGCTTCAAACTTCATGTCAATTCTAAATGGACTTCATTCTATTCATTTCCTATCAGTTAAGCTTGTGAAAGAAACTATATATAAAAAACATTTTGCACACTTCTTGGAATACAGCAAGTTTTCAGTAAATGGTAACTATTCTAATACTAAATTTTAATGCTTTTAATGCTTTAATGCTACATCCCACTTGATATGAGGACCTCAGATACAAAACATCATATTCATCTTTATAATCCCAGCATCTTGTACACATGCCTGTGTACATGACAGTTAGTAAATATTTTAGTGAATAAAAAGGGTGATGAACCAGTGGTGAATTTCAGATGATTTAGTGGTTTGTGCCTAAGTGAGAAGGTGCTTTACTATAGAAGGAGGTATAAAAGAAGCCTTTCTTGGGCAGTGCCTGCGGCTCAGTGGGTAGGACGCCAGCCCCATATACCAAGGGTGGTGGTTCAAATCCGGCCCTGGTCAAACTGCAACAAAAAATAGCCGGACGTTGTGATGGGTGCCTGTGTAGTCCCAGCTACCAGGGCAAGAGAATCCCCTAAGCCCAGGAGTTGGAGGTTGCTGTGAGCTGTGATGCTATGGCACTCTACCGAGGGCGATAAGCAGATAAGGAAAAAGAAGCAGTGGTTTATTAAAATTCTAGATACATGCTGAATTTGAGCTAGAAAATTTGGGACTGCTACAAAGGAAGGAGGAAGATTGAAGATTTGGTCCTCCACATGTATTCTTAAAAACTCAGCTCTCTAATACACAACTTCTGGAATGTCTTTGGGGGTTGTAAAGCAGGACTTCCCATTTGTATGTTGAAAGTGAGTTACTGTCTATGAAAATGTTGCTAACTTCAACTTTAGGGGTAAGCCTGACTCTGTCAAGCTCCTGGGGTAAACTCAGACTCTTGCCCAATTATGCCATGCAGATATTATTCTCTGTGTATGTTGTGACATGAAAAACTGTTACCTAAGACACGATTTGCTTTAAATCATTTGAAGCAGAGTAATTTAACAAGTAATATTTTCAGAAAACAACTAATAACATACATTAAAAACAATGATGAACAGAATTTGTGCCTTAAACTTAATTTCAACTGTTAATTAAAAAACTCCCACTTCTGACACATACCTTTCTCCACTCACAAAAATTGATTCAAGAGGGATAAAGGACTTAAATTTGAGACATGAAACGATAAAAATCCTCAAAGAAACAATAGGAAAAACACTGGAAGATATCAGTCTGGGGAAAGACTTTATGAAGAAGACTGCCACGGCAATAGCAACAACAGCAATAATAAACAAATGGGATTTAATTAAAGTGAAAAGCTTCTGTACAGCCAAGGAGACAACAACCAAAGCAAATAGACAACCTACACAATGGGAAAGGATATTTGCAAATTTTAAATCAGACAAAAGCTTAATAACTAGGATCTATATAGAACTTCAATTAATCCACAAGAAAAAAACCCAACAATCCTATACATCAATGGGGAAGAGGGATGAACAGAACCTTCCCTAAAAAAGACAGACGAATGGCTAGCAAATACATGAAAAAATGCTCATCATCCCTAATTATTAGAGAAATGCAAATTAAAACCACCCTGAGATATCATCTAACCCCAGTGAGAATGGCCTATATTACAGAATCTCAAAACTGCAGATGCTGGCACAGATGTGGAAAGAAAGGGACACTTTTACACTGCTGGTGGAACTGCAAACTAATACAACCTTTTTGGAAGGAAGTATGTAGAAACCTCAGAGAACTCAACCTAGACCTCCCGTTTGATCCAGCAATCCCATTACTGGGCATCTATCCAGAAGGAAAAAAAAACTTTTGTTATAAAGACACTTGTACTAGATTGTTTATCGCAGCTCAATTTACAGTCGCTAAAATGTGGAAATAGCCTAAATGCCCTACAACCCAGGAATGGATCAGCAAGCTGTGGTATATGTATACCATGGAATACTATTCTGCCATTTAAAAAATGGAGATTTTGCAGCATTTGTATTAACCTGGACGGAGGTGGAACATATTATTCTTAGTGAAGTATCACATGAATGGAGAAGCATGAATCCTATGTATTCAACTTTGATATGAGGACAGTTAATGACAATTACATGGTGGGGCATGGGGGAAGGGGAGAGCAGACAGAGAAGGAGGGAGGGGGTGAGGGAAAGGAATAGAAAAGAAAAGAAAATAGTGACTAATTCTCACATAAGTTGCATTTAATTTTGACCAAAGTATATTATGTGAACAATAATTTTTAATTCAACTTGTTAATATGTCGTTTAGGATATTGCATCCTCATTTATAAGTGTAATATGTTTGTAATTTCCCTTTATGATATTTTTTTCCAATTTTAATATCAGGTGTATCTATATGAAGTAGAATGATTTTGAAGTATTTCTGCTTTTTCAATTGTCTATAAGATTTGGCGTGATCTTTTTTTTGAAATTACCTTTAATTTTTATTTATAAATATTAGTTATCTATTTTTTGAGACTTTGGGGGAAAAAATAAAAAGAAGTTAACTGATGACTCCATACTGAACCTCAGAGTCAAAGCATTCTGTGATAGACATACTCTTATTTGACAATGTGAATATTAGTTTTTTTGCATTATTGCTCAATATTTCGTTGCAGCAATTGTCTGATACTTTTATGAATGTATTTATCTTCATTTGTTCTTTATGAGGTTTTTGTTTCTAGTTCTCATCTTAAACATTGTTATTGTTATTAATTTTTAAGCCTTTTAAATTTTGTGAAGGCAAAAAGTGGAAACCAAATAAACACAGGTATATGTATAGCGAAAATAAAAAAAAATTCTCACTTCTTGCTATTGATAGTTATTTAGTTCATACTTTTAATTTTTATTTCATAAACATAGTTTTAACATGCATAGTAATTTGATACAAACTTTTTACTAATAGTTACGTATTTTGCAAAATCTTAACATTTTATTTTTATTAAGATTTTGCAAAATCTTAACATTTATTTTTATTATTATACTGATAATATAAGTAAGTGCCTTATTATAACTGTTATCATCTGCTTTCTAATTAATATAGATGTAATCCTCGCAAGAATTCAGTAAACATTATGAGTCTTAATGGAGGAGGGTAAATCAAGGTATAATTTTTTTGTCTTTGAAGGTTGGCTGGGGAATTTTTAAAGACGAATTATTTGTTTGTTGCTGTTGGACAAGTGGGTGGAGCATGTAGAGATGTTCAGCAGAGCGTTCTCCAAGTTGGCCAGTACTCAAAAAGAGAAAAACTTGTTGAAATTCTACGAAACATAGGTATTTTACATTACTATAATAATTTTGTGACATCATATGGATTTTTTTAAATGACATTAAAAAAATTACTATAATTGCTTGGCATCACTTTTAATGTTTGTCTTAATTGTTTTCCTCTAAAACTCTTTTACAAAAGAGTTTGATTCAATTTTCTGTGTAAATTATATAAAAATATAGTCCTTTTTCTTCCATAAAGGTTAAAAATAGGAAGAATTTGAGATATGGTTTATTCTAGCACAAGAATATATGGTTTTTGTTTTAGAAAACTAGAAAGGCAGTGACATGCTTTTATGTCAGGCTATTACTTTATCAAAAGGAGATTCTTGTTTTTGTGTTTCTGGTTCCTGAGTCTTGCTTCTTAAAGTTTCCCCTATTCATAGATTCAAAGAATTTTAGTGTTGGAAGAGATTAAGGTCCAGTTCTATTCCTGTGTAATATCTATGAGAAGAAGTTGTTTTCTTTCCTTCACGCCTCAGAAAAACAATTTTTGTTTCTAAAGTTTTTTTTTTATTGGCATGGCCTTGTTTTGAGACTACAGATAAAATTATTGAATATAGTCATTTTAATTCCTTCCTATTGCTTTACAGGGTAGATCTGTTTACTTTTCCCCATCCATACCCACTCCCCAATTGAGTAATTCTGTTTCAGCTGAATGCCAATGTTGAGATAGAGGAATGAGAAAGCAGCAAATCAGCTCATTTCCAATAAGGAGCAAAAGGAAAAATATGAAAGGTGATTTAGAAAGCATTTAAAGGCTTCTAAACTTCAGTTTTTCTGAATTTTATTTTTAAGAACCTTTAAAAAACTAAATAATTGAGTTTAATAAATTTTGTTTAGCTTCATCAAATGTTTCATTATACTAAAATAATATATAAAAATAACATAATATCTGTGAACCACATATTGTTATATTCATTTTATGTATATTAATTCATTTAATTCTCAAAATAACCTTATGAGGTAGGTTTCAGTGTTTTCCCCATTTTAGGAATGAGAAAAGTGGGCGACGCCTGTGGTTCATCGAGTAGGGCGCCGGCCCCATATATTGAAGGTGACGGGTTCAAACCCGGCCTCGGCTGAACAGCAAAACAGAAAAATAGCCGGGCGTTGTGGGGGGTGCCTGGAGTCCCAGCTCCTCAGGAGGCTGAGACACGAGAATCACCTAAGCCCAAGAGCTGGAAGTTGCTATGAGCTGTGTGATGCCACGGCACTCTACTGAGGGCGATAAAGTGAGACTCTGTCTCTATTAAAAAAAAAAAAAAAAAAGAATAGGAATGAGAAAAGTGAAACACAGGTCAAGCAGTTTGCCCAGTGTAAATTGAAGCTCCAAATGCAGAAGAGGTTAAACCGCATGTGGTTTTACTACATTTAGAACATTGTTCTAGTATAGTCAGCTTAAGTTTTTTTTATATTTGAACCTGTAGAATAAAGTTTATTTGGAGAATAAGCCAAGAGGAGAGTGTTTTTCGGAAGTGTTGGTTTGCCCTTGAGAAAAGATCAAGGTATATGAGCACAATTAATATAATTCTATATTATTTAAACAGTTCAAATTTTTGTAGTTTAGAATTCATTCTTGTATGTGGTTTTAACTTTGCATGGAATATTCACCCAGAATGTCCTCAATATACGATAGAAGTATATCCTTACATACCTTTTCTTATATAATTTATCTCCTTTTGTATTCTTTCACTTAATTATGCTGTGTTTTCCATTTTGCCTTTAAATGCGTAAGTTTCTTTATTTTAGAGTAGTATAACCAACTGCCTTTTTCATAATTTTAAGTCAATAGAGTTCAACAATTTTTTTGAGCTCTTTAATAACCAAAGGAACCAGTAAGATGTTACAGCTAGTTCAAAGGAGAATTTAAGAACACATGTATATATAGTAGGTTGTTGTGAATACTAAAATTAATTTACAAATAGATGTAAGACTGGTCAGTATCCATAAGGCAATAATCAACTACATTTGAGGGGAAAACTTCATTTGTATTTTTACTGAGAATAGTTTGCTTTGCTATCAATTGCACTATAGCTGTAAAATTTTTAAAAGACTATAGAAGGCACAGAGTTTAACTCAAAGGGTGTGCTAGATGCTCATCGTTTTGTCCATTTCAGAGTCGTCACAATTTTTCCTGATACCTATATCTATCTTGTGATCATCATAATCTCAGATTAATCTTCATCACAAAATGTTATCTTATTTGGCTGGCTTATTTATGTCTGTGCAGCAAGGCTGTTCATTAACAATATAGGCATCCTTCAATTTGTTCTGTAAATCTAAAGCCATACAGTATTGAACAGTTACTGAAGCCACAAAATTAACTATTGTCTGGAAGTTTTCTTAAGTAATTTTTTTAAACGTATAAGAACATTTAATTAATTAATTTATTTATTAAGTCAAATACACATAGATCATGAATATGTTTATGCATATGTGGGGTACAATGTGTTGTTTTTTTTTTTTTATACAGTCTGATGTGGTTACATCAAACCAATCAACATAGCTTTTGCCTCATTTACTTGATTATTATGTTAAGACATTTATGTTCTACACTTGAAAGATTTGATTTGTACCCTTGCAATATGCTCCATAGGTATAGTCCCGCCTTTTACCCTCCCTCTATCAAGCCTCCCCCCTCCCCTAGGAATTTCAGATTGAACTTTTAAAGTCTCTATTATTGATATCTGAAGGATAGGAAACTAAATATTAGAAACTACTAGGTTTCACCTGCAGTACTAGAAATTTAAGTGAATTTTACTCAAAGGTATCCCAAATTTCCTGTGGTTCCTGACCTATCAGGAAGTGTGTGGCCTTCCTTACAACCTGGGCCAGCTTAACTGGGAGAGCTTTGTAAGCATTGGTTCCATAAAAGAAGCACCAACCTTGGCTCCTACATACCGGGCCGTGCTGCTTATGGCGGCGCTGCACAGGGGGCACTGAGCTGTTGGGTACGAAGTGTAACAGAACAGACTACCACCTGAAACTGCTGCTTCAAGTTCAGATCAGGCAAGGAACAAACCTCCAACAACCAACAAGACCAAAGAAGAGTACACTTAAGTTGAAGACACAATACTTGATCTGAAACAAGAAGTTTGTGCGTACTCAACAGCTTTAAAAGAGCACTTCCCAATGCTGCTAGTAGTCTTTGTTTTCTTCAGTGCTGTACTGTGAGATTGCCCAGTGCAGCAGCAGTTGTATTCTTTATTGGCTTGATAGATCATTTTCTCTCGCTCTTTTTTTTATACTAGCAACTTTCATCCTTTGAAATGTGTGCTGAAAAAAAAGAATCAGCAAATACTACTGAAAGTGCAATATTTGGTTATCACTGCGAGGTATGTTTGTACTCTTATTAAGAATCAATAATACTGGATTTCATGATTATTTTGGTCAGATAGGAAATCTTTATCTGTTCTCTTCTGAAAATAATTTTTTTATTCTCAACTATGTATGAAAATATCACCACTAAATTGAGTTATTGTCTCTTATTAGATATGGATGATATTTATAGCCAAAACTGGGATTTTTTTAAATATAAGATTATATTAATATATAATAAATCACTTTTGATTTGTCAGTCTCTTTGAAAGAAAAGCTTCATCTGTGGTGTTTAGAAATTGGGGTTTCAGTTTAGAATACCCATTGCAGTCTTTGTATGGGGATCTTTGAAACCTAGGCAATATTTGGTACTGCCCTCTCCAGTGTTGACTTGAGGGATTACCTTGTTTTACATCCAGTACTTACCTATATGCTTGCTACTGGCTGACATACAGTGCATATTTGTGTATGGTTGGTTGGCAAGCATTCTGTATTGTTCGGCATTACTAGTTACTAGTACTGAAATATAATAATGAATAAGATAGGAATGGAATTGGGGTTTAGAACAATTTATTGTTAATTATCACAGTTTAATACAACCTGACAGAGGTGCTAAGAATATAACAAAGCATTTCCCTTGGAGGGAAGGAAGAGGATACAGAAAACTACAGATAAGGGATATTTAAAGGTGAGTAGAACTTTTGTTATGAGGGAGAAGAGTTCTTGGTGGAAGTATAGAGGTGACATAGTTAGCAGATGCAGGGAGACCTGAAAGCACATGGTATGTATTAAAATAACTCCATTGTGAACAGAATAGAGAATATAGCTTTGTCAGATGGGGAGATTAGTGAAAGGGAGACTTGCTAGAATCAGATTCTAAAGAGCTGAATATTTTTTACTTTATAGGAGAGCCATAGATGTGTTTATCAGCAAGGAGTCAATGAATTTTTTTTTCTAAAAGTAAAATATCTTGATTGCTTCAGATTATAAAGTGATATTCAGAAGTGTGTCTTTTTTCTGTTTTTAGTAGACTCGGGGTTTGGCTCTTGTTTAGGCTGGTCTTGAACTCTAGAGCTCAAGTGATCCTCCCACAGTGCTAAGATTATAGGTGTGAGCAACCACACCCAGCCCAGAAGTCTTTCTTTAAAAGATAAATTGGTGGCTTGGCGCCTGTAGTTCAGTGGTTAGGGCACTGACCACAAACACCAGGGCTGATGGGTTCCAACCCAGCCCAGGCCTGCTAAAGAATGACAACAACAACAACAAATAGCTGGGTATTCTGGCAGTTGCCTGTAGTCCCAGCTGCTTGGGAGGCCAAGGCAAGAGAAAGAGAATCCCTTAAGCCCAAGAGGTTGAGGTTGCTGTGAGCTGTGACACTACAGCACTCTACCCAGAGTGATATAGTGAGATATCTCCAAAAAAAAAGGACAAATAGTGAGGCTTTTGAGGGATAGGCTAAGGAAGGAAGAGCTGCTAAAAAATGGATATAGAGTATTAGGGAGATAAAAGTAGGAAAAAAGATAGATACTAGGTGTTGTAATAGTAGAAGTGAGGACTTGGAGACCAATTCAATGTGAGGATAAGCCTAGAGAGAATGAACTGTCTCTTCCACTTGTCCAGGCTCAAAACCTCTGTTCACAAGAATAGGGAAATTGGACAGAAACTTACTGAAATTAAAATATATTGTGGAAATATGTTGTTTATTACATAGTAATCTGAAGTTGGAAATATGCTTGTATAGAATTTTTATAAACACTAGTTATCTTTGGTGGTAGAATTCTGAAGAACAATTTTTTCTAATCTTTAGTTTCCATGTTTTCTAAAGTAGGTAGAAATAAATGAATTCAGAAAGGAGTCATCAGTTTGTAGGTATTAAAGGAAGAAGCACCAATGAAGAGAATGTTCAATGAAATAGAAGGTCAGGAAGAAGCAAGAAAGAAGATAATTTCGAGAAGTTGGCAGTAAACTTTTTATCAAATGCTACAGAGGTCATTTAAAATGAACATTGAAAATAGGTTCACTTATAAAAGGTTCATTGCAAGCATTTAGGCCTTTATTTCCAATTTATTGAAGGATTGTGTAATAGTATTGATGACTTTACTGTGGACCAGAATTATTCCTTAACTGAAAGCTACTGGTAATATTAATTAGTGTAAATTATCTATGTTTCATAAACAGTGAATTCAATTTTAAGGTAATTGTTATACTATTTACCTTTTTTATTTTTGTTTCTACCTCATCTTTTTTTTTCTTTTTTTCTTTTTTTTAAAGACAGAGTCTTGGCTCAGCGCCTGTGGCTCAACAGGCTAAGGCGCCAGCCACGTACACCTGAGCTGGCAGGGTTCAAATCCAACCCGGGCCTGCCAAACAACAATGACAGCTGCAACCAAAAAATGACCAGGCGTTGTGGCGGGCACCTGTAGTCCCAGCTACTTGGGAGGCGGAGGCAAGAGACTCCCTTGAGCCCAGGAATTGGAGGTTGCTGTGAGCTACGATGCCACGGCACTCTATCCAGGGTGCCAGGGTGACAGCTTGAGGCTCTGTCTCAAAAAAAAGAATAAAGACAGAGTCCCACTTTATCGCCCTCGGTAGAGTGCTGTGCCGTCAGCTCACAGCAGCCTCCAACTCTTGGACTTAGGCAATTCTCTTGCCTCAACTTCCCACCCACCACAACGCCCAGCTATTTTTTGTTGTAGTTCGGCTGGGGTGGGGTTCGAACCTGCCACCTTTGGTATATGGGGCCTACGCCCTACCCACTGTGCCATAGGCACTGCCCTCTTTTTTTTTTTTGGATAGAGACAGAGGCTCACCTTATCGTCCTCAGTAGAGTGCCGTGGCGTCACACAGCTCACAGCAACCTCCAACTCCTGGGCCCAGGCAATTGTCTTGCCTCAGCCTACTGAGTAGCTGGGACTACAGGCGCCCGCCACAATGCCCGGCTATTTTTTTGTTGCAGTTTGGCCGGGGCTGGGTTTGAACCCACCACCTTTCAGTATATGGGGCTGGCACCCTACCCTCTGAGCCACAGGCCCTGCCCCCTCATTATTTTTAAAAAATAATTTTAGACTTTGTTATGAATTATGTTGGATTCCATAACGAAGATAATGCAGATTGATACTGTCTAGTTTTATGTTAATGGTTCATAAGGGTACAAGACTAGACAATAAAGCTTCCATTTCATTTCATTGACAAAAATAATGGTAATAGATTTAGAGTAAAAGAGCATTTTGTTTAGGCTGTTCTTTGTACTTTTGAACGTAGTTTGCTACATGAACTTTTAAGTTGTATATACAGGGTTGCCAAAAGATGTATACTTTTTTTTGGGGACATGATCTTACTTTGTCGCCCCCAGTAGAGTGCTTTGGCATCATAGCTCACAGCAATCTCAAACTCTAGGGCTCAGGTGATTCATTTGCCTCAGCCTCACAAGTAGCTGGGACTACAGATGCCTGCCAAACCACCAGATATTTTTTGGAGAAGGGGGTGTCACTCTGGCTCAGGCTGGTCTCGAACCTGTGAGCTCTGGCAACTCACCTGCCTTGGCCTCCCAAGCTCTGGGATTAACAGGGATTTTAATAGCAATAGGTTTGTAGTTTTTTATTTAGGAACAAACCAATTATAATAGTACTAAAAGGAGTAAACCTGATTCCACTAAAGTGATTTGTTAGTAAATAAAATGGAAATGACTTTTTTAGTTAACACAAAGTTATAGACTGTCTCTGGAATCAAGAGACTGTTCCATTTAAGGTTCTTCAACCATTTGTCTATTCATGAAGGTAGTTAAGCTAGGTGACTAAATTTTTATGTCTACTTATTGTGCATATTTATGCTATAGTATGCTGAGAGCAATTAAACGTGAGCTTTAATAGCAACCTCTTTTTGAGTTCTCACTTTCTTCAGAATACCTGAGTAGTATTCTGAATGTGATCATCAAAGTTACTTAGTTCAAGGCCTTTCCTATAAAGATATAGTGAAAATTCTGGCTCGGCGCCTGTGGCTCAACGGACTAAGGCGCCAGCCACGTACACCCAAGCTGATGGGTTCGAATCTATGCCGGGCCACCAAACAACAATGACGGCTGCAACCAAAACAAATGGCCTGGCGTTGTGGCGGGCGCCTGTAGTCCCAGCTACATGGGAGGCAGAGGCAAGAGACTCGCTTGAGCCCAGGAATTAGAGGTTGCTGTGAGCTATGATGTCACAGCACTCTATCCAGGGTGACAGCTTGAGGCTCTGCCTCAAAAAAAAAAAGTTATAGTGAAAATTCATGAAAGCTTAATTTTTTTAAATCTCTGGGCAAAAAAATAATTACAATATTTTCTTCCCCTGCTTCATTGGATTACCTGTGTGTACTTTACTCTAGGGAGCTAGTGATCTAGAATGAGTCTATTTAAAGTTGCTGAGCATTGAAGAGAAATTGGGCTGAATAGTCTCATTTCAGCAACTACCTGAGTCCTTGTGGTATTTTCAAAATCACAGAGGATGTAGGATTGCTTTAAGGGCTTTTATAAAATACATTTCAGTTTGACCTTTTAATGTTAATGCTCTATATTTTCTGTGTCAATAGAAATCTGATTGAGTTATGTTTTGCTAAACCTAATCTGAAAATATAAAGGTTGGCAAATGTGCATTAAATTGTTATTGATCATAGTCATAAACGTTATGCTATGTTATCACAGCTGTTTGAGATGGAGAACGTTTTTACTGTGTCATCAGATCCTCATCTCCCTCCTTCAGTTTCTTTACCTTTATCTTCATCTTCTACCTCATCTGGGACTAAAAAACAAAAGAGGACCCCCATGTATCAGAGATCTGTAAGTCAGGAAAGCAAATCATGCCAGCTAATCTTGCTTTGTGGTGGGAGCATGACTTAGAAGGGCCACTCATTTTGGTTGAAATGTCCTGCAGCCTGACTTTCTAACTTCCCTAAACATTTCTTTAACCTTGAATCTTGAAATATAACTTGAGCTGGACAGCTCAGTCTGTCCAGGAATCAGAAGCATTGTGACCACCAGGATCTTGTTAGAAATGGAAAACCTCAAATCCTAACCCAACCGATCTGATTTTGTTTTTTTAACCAGCACACCAGATAACTTAAGTTTGAGAAGCCCTGGTTTAGATCTCAGAATATAGAAGTAAACCTTCTTTGCAAGTCATTTAAACTCTTTGTGTCTGTTTCCTCGTTGGTAAAATGCAGATAATACTACTTTCTTGTGGGCTTTATTAAAATTAAATAAGTTAATACATTGTATCAAGCAGAACAGCAACTAGTCTGAGAAAATTAAAACAACCACCTACACATGGGGTGGCTTTGATTTGACCATCTAACATACTGTTTACTCATACTTGGGTTTCAGTCCTTCTACAGTTTTAGTCATTTTTTTCTAATAAAATTACATCCTTTTCATTAATAATGCCCAATATCTCACACTCAAACGAAACTACTTACAAGTCAAAATTTTAATGACGGGATCAAAAATTAATTGTAATGATTTGGAAATGTCACTATTATAGTAAATTACAGACCTAGCCTTTGCTAGGAATTTTGTCCTATTTTGTGTTTCACTTAAACGTGTAAAATAATTTGTTTTTATGATTTTACTCAAATAAGGTAAAATGAAATATGCAGGGTGATAGTATTTGATGACCTAAGCAGATTCCATTACTTTGCATTTAAATAGCTCCTCTTTCACTAAAGCATGAGAAAGAAATTATATTAATTTCATCAGTGTCTGAAAGGTGACAGGTTTCTTTCAGGTGAATGGCATCTTTAAATGTATCCGTGAATTGATTGCACATTTTAGAAAAGAAGAGATTTTGCTGTTTTGGATTTTTGTGTCAGAATTTTTCTAACTGTTTTGGATTGTTTTCCTTTAAAGGACCTATGCATGCATGCATCATTCTAACATTTTCTAATTTAAGTATTGCATAGACAGCTTATTTTATTGTGTTAATTTTTACTAACTTCAAATATGCCTTTAAGATACCTGGTTTACCAAATAGTATTAAGGTGTCTTTTGATGTTTTACAAGTACGTATCAACAAATTCCTTCAAGAGGAGTATTGTAGATGGTTTGAGGTTGCAATCTCTTGCATATAGGTTAACCATTGTTTTGAAATTATTTTAGTGATTTGAAGTTAACATAGAGACAGCTTCTAATGTTGTTGCTTTATTTTAATATTAAACTCCATAAATTCTGTTTCGTCTGGTAAGTGAAAATTCCACCATAAATGGGGACACTTCCCTCAAAATAATTTCCTCTGAAATGTTTTATTAACTAAATTAACATTTCAGTAATAAATGCCCATGATCTTCCCTCTATTTTACCTTTATTTTCTTTGCCTTTTTATATTGAAGATTTAGTGATTTGTTAAGCGTATTTAGTATGCTGTGGAGATAATGTACTGATCTATATATATTGAGTTCTTTTTCTTTTTAAAACAGATGAGCTTTGATCCAAACCTTCTCCACAACAATGGACACAATGGATACCCCAATGGTACTTCAGCAGCACTGCGTGAAACTGGGGTTATTGAAAAACTGTTAACCTCTTACGGATTTATTCAGTGTTCAGAACGTCAAGCTAGACTTTTCTTCCACTGTTCACAGTATAATGGCAACCTACAGGACTTAAAAGTAGGAGGTAATCTGTCAGTTCTCCTTTTTTAAAAAATGGAATCATACAATTTCTCTTGGGTATCCACTTTTTCATGGGAGTGTTTTAAAGAATAAAAATAAGTTTCTTTTTAGTTGTACTGAAGTATGTCTGTATAAATGAGCAGATTCCCAATTTCTGTTGTGATGGTGTCTTTTTATGGGGTGAACAACTAATTGACTGAAAGATGTTTTTGTATTAGATGCTTGGAAGATTTAATTGTTGTCCTCTCTAATGATGACTGTTGATGTATTAGATTTTAAGTCAGTAAATATATTTTAGCTATTATAATGTTACTTAAGATTATTCTACCAAGTACTGTTTTTGATAATGCCTAAAAGAAAATGACTTAGAATGTCACTATTTGGACTATGTTGTAGTTCACCTCAGCTGACACCATAGAAATAATTCACTTATGAAAATGCTTGGCCTATTAAAGGACTGAAGTATAAGGTCTCTGTGTATTTTTTATAAAACATCTCTGAGAAATGAAATCAGTACAATGTAGCTAATGTGAATATTTGCTATACCAAGTACTCAAGGTGCGTGTTATAAGAGTGTTATTTTGATTAATCCTCACAGCATTCCTATTAGGACTTGTTCTCATTTTACACATCAGGAAACTAAGGTACAGAGAGATTTAAGAAAAAACTTGCTGAAGGTTCTGATTCATATGTTTGTAATATGTATAAATGGCTATGAAAATTAAAGCTAAGTGTTTCTATTCTGGTGTAAGGCAGTGGATCTGAAGCATTATACCTTATATCAGAGTTAACCTAGAAGGCTTGATAAAACAGACTGCTGTGCTTGGTCTCCAGAGTTTGTCTTTGAGTCAAGCCCAAGGATTTGCATATCTACAAAGGCAAATTCAGTGATGTTGATGCTGCTAGTCCAGGGATCACACTTTTTTGAGAACCACTACTCTAAGGCAGTTCAAGTGCTAAGTGTAACTTAGAAGTGAGAATATCATTTTGCAAAAATTAGTCCAAACACAGCACATTTTTTATTTTAGATGATGTTGAATTCGAAGTATCATCTGACCGGCGGACTGGGAAACCGATTGCTGTTAAACTGGTGAAGATAAAACCAGAAATCCTCCCTGAAGAACGAATGAATGGACAAGTTAGTGACTTTGATGCTTTGTGTTTTCTTAGGGCCCTGCATTTGGATATCTTTCACATTAGAAAAGGAAGATTCTCCCCCATCTCCTCAGTTTGCACGCAAGAGAGCTATAGTATATAAAGATTACTATTTTAAAATTATTTCAAAAGCACTGGCATTTCTTGACCTGAAATAAAAATATGGTCAAGACTCTATTTGGGTTTTTACATATAACTTTAAGTCTATACTTACAGTCAGTTTAGGCACTGTAAGTTTGAAACTTGGCAGCATGGCATCCTCTGTGGATCATATTAAAATGCATCCCTGTATATAGTATAGAGGATATTAAAATTCAGTTTATATTGCACAGTGCTGCTCCTGAAATGATTAGCAATGGAAATTTTTTTTTTTTTTTGACTGGTAGGTTGTGTGCGCTGTTCCTCACAACTTAGAGAGTAAATCTCCAGCTGCCCTGGGTCAGAGTCCAACAGGGAGTGTATGCTACGAACGTAATGGGGTAAACTTGTGTATTTTTCTTAAACCTTTGCCTGATCCACCATGTGATCTATAAGCGTACTTTAAAATTCAAAATAGAAAACGTAAGCTGCAGTTGCTAAAATCAGTTTTGGATTTGGTTTCTAAGAGGCTTCAAGTGCAGCATAATAAAAAAATTTAAAAAGAAAAATCCATAGGACTTCCAAGTGTCTTAGCTTGCCCAAGTGTGACCTTAGTTAGAACATTAAGGTAAAATGCTCCTTTTAATCACTTTTTGGGGGTTGTGGGGGGGGATCTTTTTTCTGGTTCCTTTTAAGCACTAACTCCAGCTTTTTTGTTTGGAATGCCTTACGTAAAATTGTTTTTTTAAAATGTAACTACAGTCTCTGGGCAAATGCTTCTGTGTGTTAAGCTTTTTGAAGTTGGATTGCTGCTCAGCTGTGGACTCGCAGAAGTCATCAGCATCATGGAGGGGAAGTGTGTGTTTATATGAATAAAACAACTTGTCATAAAGTATTTGATTTTAAGAAATTTGGCTTAAAATGCCAGTATAGAGGTATTTAAGTAAGTAAATGAACAGTATACAGTGAATATGCATCCTGCCAAGATAGTAATAATAACTTATTAATTCACAGGAAGTGTTTTATCTGACTTACACCCCTGAAGATGTTGAAGGGAATGTTCAGCTGGAAACTGGAGATAAAATAAACTTTGTAATTGATAACAATAAACAGTAAGTTCTTTTAAGAATGTTCCCACCTAAGTGATTCTTCCTGATATTTTCATATTAGGAAATTTGAAGTGAGTTTAACCCCAACTTGTAAATCTAAATAGTTTACATGATCTTTTTAAACTTACTATTTATCAGCTAAGTATTTTACAGTGGGTATCATGCATGGGGTCAGCAATAGGAAGGCAATTGAAACATGGTCAGTTTTTAAGGGGCTATTTCTACAAGTCAGTAAAAGTTTTGCAAGCATTTAAGAGTGCTTGAGGTAAAAGTGTAGCATCTAGAGCAGTGGTTCTCAACCTTCCTAATGCTGCAGCCCTTTAAGACAGTTCCTGTGGGTCTCAACCCACAGGTTGAGAACCGTTGATCTAGAGAGATGAGATAAAAGAGCATTGTGGGTAAAAGAAAATAGAAGTTTGAGTTGATTTAATTGACCAGATGGTAGAAAGGTGAACTTTGAGTGTCATTCTCTTATAATCGTAGGAATCTTTGAAGGATTTAAAGCAAGGAAATAGATTGGTTTATATCTTTGGAAGTGATGGAAATGGTAGAGTTTTGGAGAGTTGGGAATACTCTAGAGACAGTGATATGAGAGTTAACATGAAAGCTAGGAGCCTAATATAGATAGGCTGGGATAGGTAAAGTCAAATCACTTAGGGAAGATAAAATCAACAAGATTAATAAGTAATTACTGACTGAGTGAGGTGGCTCGTGCCTGTCATCCTAGCCCTCTAGGAGGCTGAGGCGAGTGAATTGCCTGAGCTCACAAGTTTAAGACCAGCCTGAGCCAGAGCAAGACCTCATCCCAAAAAAAAAAAAAAAATGGCTGGGTGTTGCAGCAGGCGCCTATAGTCCCAGCTACTTGGAAGACTGAGGCAAGAGAATCTCGCTTGAGCCCAAGAGTTTTGAGGTTCCTGTGAGCTGGGAATCCACAGCACTCTGCTGAGAGTGACAAAATAAAAGTGGTTAGATTGAGTTGTGATTAGAATTAAAGAGAGCTCCAAATTTTATTTTTTTGTCCTAATCTACTGGTCAGATAATGATATTAACTAGATTGCGAAGATGAAAGAATTCTGAGTAGGAGAAGAATTCTACTTTGGCAATTTTTGTTTGAGATGTCTGGTTTATTTGCATAGAGATATCAAATTGGCACTTGTATGTGTATGGTTTGAGCCTTGGAAACTAGAAACGGGCAGGAAATAATAACTGTAAAACTCATCAGAAGCAGTTAAAGAAAGTGTAGTTAAAAAAGGATAGGGAGATTTTATTTTATTTTATTTTATTTGCGACAGAGCCTCAAGCTGTCACCCTAGATAGGGTGCTGTGGCATCACAGCAACCTCCAATTCCTGGGCTCGAGCAAGTCTCTTGCCTCCACCTCCCAAGTAGCTGGGACTACAGCTGCCTGCCACAACGCCCGGCCATTTTTTTGGTTGCAGCCATCATTGTTGTTTGGCGGGCCTGGTCTGGATTCGAACCCGCCAGCTCAGGTGTACGTGGCTAGCGCCTTAGCCCATTGAGCCACAAGCGCCAAACCAGGAGATTTATTTTTATTTTGAAATGAGAGGGACAAGGTAAAAGAGAAGGAAGTTAAAGAAAATGTTAGAAGTGTAATTTATGATAGCATATGAAGGAACAGTCCCAAGAGCATGAGTGAAATTACTTGGCTTAAACCTTACTCTTGCAAGGCTAAGAGGAATAAGATTGAATTGTAGGTTTGGGTCAGTCTGAAGGCCTCAATTTACTGTGAAGTAGGGAACAAGGGAATAGGACTTGAGTTTGAGGTGGGAGCCACGGAAGGGTGTGGTTTGTTTTGTTGTTTGTTTGTTTACCTTTATTAAGTTCTTGTATGTACCAAGCACTTGTATTAAATACTTTATATATAATTATCAGTCCTCAGAACAGCCTTACCTGGTAAGTTTCTTCATCTGGAAAATGTGAGGTTTAAATTCTGACAGTTATTTGCCTCAATTCATATAGCTTTTAAATATTAAATAGTAGACATTTAAATCCCCATCTGACTCTAAAGCAGTGGTTCTCAACCTTCCTAATGCCATGACCCTTTAATACAGTTCCTCATGTTGTGGTGACCACCAACCATGGTTACCACAACATGAGGAACTGTATTAAAGGGTTGCGGCATTAGGAAGGTTGAGAACCACTGCTCTAAAGTGTTTTCACTGCAGTAAGTTACAAAAGCTAAAAGTCCTAATCCTAAAGGATTCTAATCCTAAGTTACAAAAGCTTTCAGTTTTACTACATTCAGTATGACATAAGCTGTGGGTTTGTCACAAACGACTTTAATCATCTTTAATCATGACTTTAAGTAGCCTTAGAATTAGGATTTTTCTGGTGTCCTCTTAGACTGTTAAATTTTTGAAATAAAAAGCTAGATTGGGTTGCCATTTGTCCATGAAGAATTAAGAGTAATAATTGCATGGTCAAAAGCTCTTCTCTTAAAGCATTTGTACCAACTTCATTTTATGACAGTTTAACTGTTTATGAAATAATTAATGAGCCAGCTACTAGTCCCATTAATTTAGTTAACTTAGCTCTGTATCACTAGTACCTTAGAGTATACCCTGTGATAACTAAAATGTTTAGTTAATAACCTTTCCAAAACTTCATTGTTGTTTACCTTTGGTGGCATTCACCTTGAGGTTTTATTTCAGTGGAAAGGAAAAGCAGAATAGAACATCAGATACCCAAGTGTACGTTTCTAAAAACAAATATTCTAACAACAGTCCCAGAGAAAAATGATCTGTGTGTTTGTGCCAGATTTAGAAGGGTAGGAAGTATGAACAACAGTCCTTTGCATATGAAGCCAGATGAAAGGATGAGATGTCATAAACCTTACTTTGGTTCTTAGTGATGACAGAATTCTCAAAGCCCCATAAAACTAGTTTCTGTAGACTTCTACCTAACTAACCAATGCATTTTGCCCTTCTTTGATCCTTCTCCCCAATTATTCCTTTCTAGTACTGGTGCTGTAAGTGCTCGTAACATTATGCTGTTGAAAAAGAAACAAGCTCGCTGTCAGGGAGTAGTTTGTGCCATGAAGGTAAGAGTCAACATATTTGAGAAACTTGAGATTTCTTTTCTCTACTTTTAAGTCTTTTACTTGAAACTCAAGCTTTTTGTTTTTACTCTTTGTCTTACCCTTTAAAAATATTTCACTGTTAACCTCAGAAATAATCTGAAAATTCCTTGGTTGCTAATGCATTATGTTCTTTAAAATGGGCTATTTAATTGGTAATACTAGACTTTACTAAACTATATTATTTTTGACTATAGTATTTTAAGTTGGAATCATAAATTGGTACATTGAGTGATAATGTACTTGGTGTTTTTGTGGGTGTTTTTGTTTTGCTTTAGGAGGCGTTTGGCTTTATTGAAAGAGGTGATGTTGTAAAAGAGATATTCTTTCACTATAGTGAATTTAAGGGTGACCTAGAAACCTTACAGCCTGGAGATGACGTGGAATTCACAATCAAGGACAGAAATGTAAGAGTTGACTAACTTGATCTTAGAAGCCTTTTGTAATCAGTAATGATTTTCATTTTTAGGAAATATTTCAAATTATTTGATTTTCCCTTGCTCCAACCCCTTCTGATTTAGGGTAAAGAAGTTGCAACAGATGTCAGACTATTGCCTCAAGGAACAGTCATTTTTGAAGATATCAGCATTGAACATTTTGAAGGAACTGTAACCAAAGTTATCCCAAAAGTACCCAGTAAAAACCAGGTAAATAATCTTCAGCAGAGTCCCCTTTTGCCTCATCAGTAATAGAGTAATATGATGTGATATGGTTGAAATTTTATTTTACTTGATTGTGTGATAGTGGTACAGTTAAGTATCTCTTGACATGTATTCTATTTAGTTTAATATAAACTAAATCAGAAAACACTGATCCATGGGGGAAGAAACGTGTGTGTGTGTATATATGTATTACATATTTATTTATTATTATTATTATTATTATTTTTAACTGGGTGATGAGGAAAAGCCAGAAGAAAAAATGGTGGTTAAATTGGAAAAGAACTGATTGGATTAGACTATAGTTTGCATATACATTCATTTCCTCCTCTCTGATTTCTCTTTCTCCTCCCTCTTTACCCCTCAGATTTGTTTCTTTTGTGGGGGAGATGAGGACATGAGTAGTCTAATTGCTGAGGAAGTTTCTTAAATCTCTTAAATCAGAATGCATGGTCTTAGCTGTAGTACTGTGATTTTAAGGTTGTATCATGTGATCCTAGAATGTGAAGCTCTCTCATTGGACTGATATTGTCAACACCTTTTTCCCTTCAGGGAGCTATCTGTTATAAATAACATGGATTTGCTATGTGTTCTTCTTGTTTGACTTAGAACTAGGAAGGATGAGAAATCTCCAGCTAAAATCGTTTTTCCTTCTCATCAGAATGACCCATTGCCAGGACGCATCAAAGTTGACTTTGTGATTCCTAAAGAACTTCCCTTTGGAGACAAAGATACAAAATCCAAGGTGACCCTGCTGGAAGGTGACCATGTTAGGTTTAATATTTCAACAGACCGACGTGACAAATTAGAACGAGCAACCAATATAGAAGTTCTATCAAATACATTTCAGTTCACCAATGAAGCCAGAGAAATGGGTGTGATTGCCGCCATGAGAGATGGTTTTGGTTTCATCAAGTGTGTGGATCATGATGCTCGTATGTTCTTCCACTTCAGTGAAATTCTAGATGGGAACCAGCTCCATATTGCAGATGAAGTGGAGTTTACTGTGGTTCCTGATATGCTCTCTGCCCAAAGAAATCATGCTATTAGGATTAAAAAACTTCCCAAGGGCACGGTTTCATTCCATTCTCATTCAGATCATCGTCTTCTGGGCACTGTAGAAAAAGAAGCCACTTTCTCCAATCCTAAAACCACTAGCCCAAATAAAGTCAAAGAGAAGGAGGCTGAGGATGGCATTATTGCTTATGATGATCGTGGGGTGAAACTGACTATCGCTTTTCAAGCCAAGGATGTGGAAGGATCTACTTCTCAGATAGGAGATAAGGTTGAATTTAGTATTAGTGACAAACAGAGGCCTGGACAGCAAATTGCAACTTGTGTACGACTTTTAGGTCGTAATTCCAACTCCAAGAGGCTCTTGTGTTATGTGGCAACTCTGAAGGATAATTTTGGATTTATTGAAACAGCCAATCATGATAAGGAAATCTTTTTCCATTACAGTGAGTTCTCTGATGATGTTGATAGCCTGGAACTGGGGGACATGGTCGAGTACAACTTGTCCAAAGGCAAAGGCAATAAAGTCAGTGCAGAAAAAGTGAACAAAACACATTCAGGTAATGAATTGTAACCTCTACTTATCTAACCTATGCTTTGAGTAGAAGATAAGGGAGAGGACGGAACAGTGAACAGATAAGGCCAAGTTGTTTTACATCAGTTGTTCTCAGGTGTCATCTGCATATCAGCATTACTTGGCTCCTTGTTGCAAATGCAAGTTCTTTAACTATTTTATAAAATTTTATAATGAGTATTTTATAACTAAAGAATCTTTGGCAACAATTTCCATTTTCCCCATGTGTGGCAACTTTTAGGACACCAGAAGTGTTTAAGGTCAAATGACGGTTCTAGAAATAGAACTTGGCTTCAAGTTCCCTGCCCAATTTCAGGATAGCAGGCAACCAGCCCACCATGTGTGAACGAAAATATTGAGTGAGAGGTATACATGTTTATGTTTTGTAGTGAATGGAATTACTGAGGAAGCTGATCCCACCATCTACTCTGGCAAAGTCATTCGTCCCCTGAGGAGTGTTGATCCAACACAGACAGAGTACCAAGGAATGATTGAGATTGTGGAGGAGGGTAAGATCATCCCTTGTTGTTTGAAATTTGTACCTTCAGATGAGCACTTTAAAGGTTATAAAATGGTGTTTTTAAATAGGTTTCTTAAAAACGAAGTTAAGGAAAAGTAACTCTTTTCCTCTGCTTAGTTTTTATTTTTGTACCCTTTGGAAATGGGGTCAGCTTGGGTTTAAATTCTAAACCAAAAACTGCTATGTAAGCATATGACTGATACATGAGCAACTGTCTGAGTTATATTGAGCTAGAGAACAGGCTCGGGCCTGTGGCTCAGCGGGCTAAGGCATCAGCCACGTACACCTAAGCTGGCGGGTTCGAATCCAGCCCAGGCCCGCCAAACAACAATGATGGCTGCAACCAAAAAATGGTCGGGCGTTGTGGCGGGCGCCTGTAATCCCAGCTACTTGGGAGGTGGAGGCAAGAGACTCGCTTGAGCCCAGGAATTGGAGGTTGCTGTGAGCTGTGATGCCACAGCACTCTATCCAGGGTGAAAGCTTGAGGATCTGTCTCAAAAAAAAAAAAAAAAAAAAAAAACAGCTAGAGAACAAATCACATATTACTATAAAGCATTTAATGTTGAGTATGATAATCAAGTGTTCACTTTTTCCACTAATCACTGGTAAAGGAAACCAGTGTTTAAAGTATATCAGTAACCGTTTAATCTTATAAATATTTTTGCTACTTATAACTTTATTTCTTTTAAATACAGTAATGTTAGGGAGTCCTACTATAATAATTTTTCAGTAGAAATAAAAGGGACTTTGGAGATTAGGATAGCAGAATTAATTACCTAACGTAGGAATAGATGAAAGGGTTTAAATATTTCAGCCAAAGATGATGGCTTGGCTTACAACAGAATGAGTCCTTGTATCATTTAAGAATTGGAGAGAACATAACAAAGGGAAGAACAGGTTGTTGGGAGATGGAAATGAACCTTGATAACCTATTCCTTTACCACATGGAGTTCTTAGGATTCCTGTTATATATAAAACCACTACTCCCTGTCTCCATCTCTAAATGAATTGATTTTACAGCAAGGTAGTCTGTTAAACTAATGCCAAAATGATGTCACTCCCTAAAAAAGGTCACCAGAATATGGGCTACTAACTTTAACTCATGAAGTAATATCCAGTTGCCTGTCCCATTTACTCAAATTTGCTGATTCTACTTCCTTTTGCACCACCCTCCAGTCCACTAACACTGGTTGTAGGATATAGTTGGAAACAAGGATTTTGTTGAACAAGAAACTTAGGGCATCTCTAGAGTGTTCTGGGACTAGACAGATCACATTTTCCCATTTGGTGTTAAGAACTAGTTCTTTTATTTAGAAACACAACTGTAGTTCAGTATAAGACTTTGGAGCTGGATACCACTCTAGCTGTAGTATCATAGCAAATTACTTAAGTCTTTGATAGCTCAATTTCTTCATCTTTAAAATGTTAACTTCAATCTTAGAAGTAATGGATCTTATAAATGGCAGTTATTATTAATGCCACAAGGTCAGACTAGCTAACAGCCTAATAGCCCTTCTACGTGACTTCATCTGTTGGGATTATCTCCTCAAAGTTTTGGTTCCTGCATTTTTAAAAAATTTTCACTTACTGTATAAACATCAAAGGGATGAGTAAGTGTTTCCAATTCTGAAGCTTCCACCCCCTGCATGACATTTTTCTAATTTTTTTTTGCCTTTGTTGTTTCAGTGGATTCACCTGGATACTAAATTGATAAGCAAAGCAGTTGAACTGTTTGGCCCATTTTTTTAGCTGTTGCCTTCAGTGTCCTACAAGCAGTTTTTTACTATAAGGCAGAGCTCAGCAAACATGGTGACCTATTTTTGTAAATAAAACTTTCTTGAAACAGCCACAGTGGCCAGGTGTGATGGCTTATGCCTGTAATTCTAGCACTCTGGGAGGCGAAGGCAGGTGGATTGCCTGAGCTTGGAGTTTGAGACCAGCCTGAGTAAAATTGAGACCCAGTCTCTAAAAATAGCCTAGCATTGTGGCAGGCACCTGTAGTCCTAGCTACTCTGGAGGCTGAGACGGGGGATCACTTAAGCCCAAGAGTTTGAGGTTGCTGTGACCTATGACACCATAGCACCCTACCAGGGGTGATAAAATGAGACTGTCTCACACACACGAAAAAGAAAAAACAGCCAAGGCCATTTATTTACATATTTGTCTTTGGTTGCTTTCTCACTACAATGGCAGAGTTCAGTAGTTGTGACAGAGACAGGATGGGTTGTGAGTCCTGATCTAGGAGAAACCCTATTAGATTGAGGGAGCCAGAATCAGAACAAAGATGTCAGATTTATCTACATTCTTTTTGACTGTGCTTGGCTAGTTGTTAATTGCCCAGCAGAAATATTAATGGCTGATTGGCTCATACTGTGAACTTGGGAAGAAGATAGTCACATGGATAATATTAGCAGCTCATAGCATTTAATTTAAAAGTAAGATAATGGGATGGCAAGTGATAAGTGTTGTTTTTAAAATTTATAACACAGCTTTAAATTTTTCATTAGCTAATAAGGTAGTAATGAGCTATCAAGTTCTCATTTGTTTCCCAGCCTGGTAATATTTAAATTAACTAATTTAGGATTTCATTTATGCTCTTTTTTTTTTTTTTTTTTTTTTAAGACGGAGCCTTAAGCGGTCACCCTGGATAGAGTGCTGTGGCATCACAGCTCACAGCAACCTCCAATTCCTGGGATCAAGCGAGTCTCTTGCCTCTGCCTCCCAAGTAGCTGGGACTACAGGCGCCTGCCACAACGCCTAGGGCCTTTTTTTTTTTTTTTTTTTTTTTGGTTGCAGCCGTCATTGTTTGGCAGGCCGGGGCTGGATTCGAACCCGCCAGCTTAGGTGTACGTGGCTGGTGCCTTCGCCCAGTGAGCCACAGGCGCCGAGTCTTTTTTTTTTTTCTTTTTTATGATGAGTCTCACTTGGTCACCCTTGGTTGAGTGCTATGGTGTCTTAGCTCACAGCAACCTCAAACTCTTGGGTTCAGGCAATCCACCCGCCTTGACCTCCCAAGTGTTAGGATTACAGGTGTGAGCCACCACACCTGGCCTTCGTTTATGCTTTAAAGCGAAACCTCTCAGATTGAAAAAGACATTTTTCAGTTAACATGCTTTTAGCAACTATATTCATAAACTTGGGATCATTAGCAGAAGACTAGCATGAAATACTAGCTTTTAGACTTGTATCTGTTTCTCTTTATAGGGGATATGAAAGGTGAGGTCTATCCATTTGGCATAGTTGGGATGGCCAACAAAGGGGATTGCCTGCAGAAAGGAGAGAGTGTCAAGTTCCAGTTGTGTGTCCTGGGCCAAAATGCACAGACTATGGCCTATAACATCACACCCCTGCGTAGGGCCACAGTGGAATGTGTGAAAGATCAGGTAAGTGCATCTGAATTAGATCCTTTTTATGATTTGGTAAACCAAACCTTAAAATTGTTGTGCCAGGGGACAGAACCATCAACATTCATTTGGTTTTTATTTCTACTTTACCCCCTTTCCTTTTCTACATGAAAAGAAAAAAATGACTATACTAGCACATACGTTACATAAGGGGGGAAAATAAATTTGGGAGATTTCCAGAATAGAACTAAAAAGATCTTTTATACCTTTGCTCAGAATTTCTTCTGTAAACTATACCAACACTGAAACCATGTTTTGAAGTGTTCACAAAATAAGTTTAGGACAGAAAACTCATGTAAGTACTGAGTTCTCAGGGAAATCCCTGTAAGTCCTCAGAACATTTAGTCAACATCAGTACAGAAAATATAACATTTTATTTGGCTGTTTCCTATAATACCATAACCTAGCTTAATAATTTTAGAAGGGATCAAAGCATAAATTTTCAAGTAACAGCTCCATGATGATTTTGCTTAATTCAAAAGCTTAACATTATTTCATAATATGAATGAACAAGGCAACCTTTCTTCTTTGAGTCAAGCTTGTGATGCATCAAATAGTGGTGATTTCAAAGACATGTTTCTTGTCTTGACGCATTTTGCCACGCAGCTGGATTGGACCATCAACATCAATACCATGTTTTCTAAATTCCCACTTTAGTTAGTCTCAGGCATTGTGCTTCATTCAGAGTGTGGTATTTTTTCTCCTCTGGCTAGTTCTCTCTTTAGCAAACTTTTTTTCCTTTCCAGTTTGGCTTCATTAACTATGAAGTAGGAGATAGCAAGAAGCTCTTTTTCCATGTGAAAGAAGTTCAGGATGGCATTGAGCTACAGGCAGGAGATGAGGTGGAGTTCTCAGTGATTCTTAATCAGCGCACTGGCAAGTGCAGCGCCTGTAATGTTTGGCGAGTCTG